>VZTO01009853.1:133339-161144 GCA_013400615.1 Syrrhaptes paradoxus
TGAGGGGGACAGAGCACTGGAACAGGCTGCCCAGAGAGGTTGTGGAGTCTCCTTCTCTGGAGACATTCAAAACCCGCCTGGATGCGTTCCTGTGCGATCTGATTTAGGTGTTCCTGCTCCGGCAGGGGGATTGGACTAGATGATCTTTCAAGGTCCCTTCCAATCCCTAACATTCTGTGATTCTGTGATGTTTGCTGCTGCTTTGCTCACACAGCAATGCTGAGGAGCCCTAGAGGTTTAAGTTATATTCCTGATTTTATTTTTAAACAGGCCTCATGGCTCTGTGAACAAAATATAAAACAGGAGCTCACACCGCTGATTCCAATTCCTTTGCATACAGTACGCAGCACAGCTGTGTTGCTTTACATTACAGTGAACATGAGTCCAACAATTTACGCCGTTTTATCTTGGTGAATACCTAGTAAATTTTTCCTGCACTCAGAAGTGTCTCATGGGTATTGCTACTGCAGTTTTGTCTTATATCCTTTCCCCATGAGATATCACTTGAGTTCCCCCAAACATGCTGGCCTGCTGTTGTCTGAATACTACAGCACTCATCTTGAGCAAGTTTTCAATTTTTCTTAGTAACCTGCAAGTATGACAGGGTTTACGAAAAGAGTTTCCCTCTCTACATGATATTCCCATGACAAAAAGATCACATGCTGCTTCTCAAAAGGCTTAACATTGTTATTCAACCATCACCTTTTACCAAATTCCCTTGTTTCAGGAAGGCTTACGGAACTTCTGTGATCAAATTTTATCTTCCCAAGAAATAAGAGTTAGGGCTGGAAGCTGAAGCCTTCCTACGAGAGTCTGAAAACATATATCATACAACAATTAAGGACTCTCCCAAGCTCACTGCATGGGGCTGCAATAGCCATACAGTAACCATAGCTACTCATCTCAATGAAAATGAAAAGAAATGGCAATGAATAACCATGAAACCATGAAATACACTATGAAGAGCCATATGAAATCCTGAAAACTAAGGAAACGTTCTTAATGTAAAGGTGAAGAACATGTGCAAAACTGCCAGCTTTTTGGTTTGATTTCCCATGGATGTATTTATCTCTTCAGTCACATCTTCTAAATGGACACGTAGGCATCCACTTTTGGACAGGACACAAACAGGAGAATTTACCAGCTGCATATCGCTGTCTGATAAATAACAAGAAATGTGCAATTTTTGTCATAATCCTGTTACATTCAGGTATGTAAAGTAACATCTGTAGTAGAGAACTTAATACGAAGAGAAGGAAGAAAACAGTTTGTTACAGCCTTGTGAAACCCAGCACAGCACCAGGCTTTCCATTGAAAATTTACACAAAATATTACAGGACTAAAATTTTGATTCCATGCTGGCAGCCTGCCAGGTTTGTGAAGCAACTCTGCTGACCTTCCCTCACACCTTAGAGGTTTGCTAAATATACTCCAGGCAGAAAAAGATCAGCCAGTTCTCTCCGATACAACATGGGAGGTACAGGGGATTTAGAGCTTGTGAATGACTTACTTACAGGGTAACTTCTAGTACTTTGATTCTTATTTATGTATGGAACCGACATCACGTTATGAGGTAACTAACCTGTTGTGACAACTAGCAATAGGGCTCCATACCACCTTTAACACCTCCTGCCTTTAAAGTCTGCAAGTCTAGGAAAAACTGTTTATCATCTAGAGTCCTCATAGAATTCAACGGCTAACTAACGCAGAAGGTGAAGTATCACTGTCTCATGTGCAGAGAGCTTTGTGATCAGAGAAGTTTTTTGATTATATTCTTAAAGATCAATTCTAGGAAATAGCAGAAATTTGGAATATAGATGTCATTTATTTCAGAACAGTGGGTCTCTACTCCTTAGCTATTCACACCGGTGGAATACAGTGGACCAAGTGATGACCTGGGCTCTGAATGGATGGGAAGTTCCAAAAATGACGCCAAAAGGCTCAGTGGCATAAGTGCCTACAGCTAGGTCAAGATTATTATGATTTCAGGAAACAAATTACAGGGCTCGCACAAATTAATTATCTCCTTTCTATGCCACGAGATATATAGGGAGATATTAATACAAGCACATAGAGCAATTAAGGTTAGAAGGGATCTCCGGAGGTCATCCACTCCAGCCCGCTAACCTGAAGAGCCAATCTCAAAGTTAGAGAAGGTTAACTTCTCGCTCATTTTCATTCTTGGTAGTAATACCCACATTTCTTAATTTCAGACACCTATTTTTTGGTGCCTCAAGCAGGAGCAGGAAGAGAGCCCTTAGAGCCCTTGCCTTTGCTGCTCACTACCTCAGGGCTCTGACTGTTGCTGCCACAAGCGTACCAGCTCCTCTCATACATGCAGACTTAAACAACAAGCAGTCTCCTACTCTGTGTACACTGTGTTTAGATAAATTATGCAGCATGCTTTTACATGGATAATAAAGATTATTTCTAGAACTCAAAAATTAATTATTTATCGAAACCTATGTGAAATAGATGACAGAAGGTCACAACGTTCACTGACCCCAGTCACTTCAGGCACTAGAATAAATGTTTCTCTTTGTCAGACCTGGCACATTCGTAACTTATTTGTAAATCAGGAAGACTGTTTCAAAGCTTCCCCATTCAACGATGAAATCACATTTTCCCAGTAACCCCAAGCATGTCATTGATCTCCATCAGAACATGGACAGGGAGCAGAATGTGAACATACACGAGTATGAGCATACATTAAAGAAATAGTTCTCATTTTCATATAATAAAATAACTTCAAAAATTGTGATTTAAAAATAAGGACCCATCTCTCCATTTCTTCTTATGTTTTTAGAAATTCTTGTACGTTAAATAATATTCTATTGTCAATGTTTTATTGGTATCTGAATGCAAATCTTGCATTTTTTCAAGGTGACTAATGAATAGCAAGTTACTTTTTCAAGAAATATTGACATTTCCTTGAGGTCAGATTTTTTTTTTCTTTAGAAAGAAATGATGAAATAATAATAAAGCAATTTGTCACATCACTTGACTGAAATATGAGCCACTTACACCAACACAGATCAGCAGGTGCACTGCTGCATTAAGTACTCCCTCCTGCTATTACTTGCAAGGCAAAATTTATAACACACCAAATGAAAATTAAAAGTGGGACTGAACAGCCTTACTGAGCTACTGAACTCCAGGGTTGCAGATGTTTAAGTACAGACAAATTTAGAAGAATTTTCACCTCTAGTGTACTAATCGTTCAGTCCCTTAACTGGCTGCTTAGAATGCAATACAAAGAGTATGTTGGGCTCCTTTTGAGTAAAATGTAAATTCACTAGAGACACAACTCAGTTTTCCTTTAATGGAGTTTATTTTTCATGTCAGGTGCTTACAGTATTTTGGATACTAATTTAAAGTTGGTTTTCAACTAACAGAAAAGTGCTCACATATGACAAGCGTTCTAGTAAAGACAGGGTGGTGTGAGCTTACCACAGATTTTATTCTCCTCCAGCCTCCAAGGAGGCACCTGTTGAACAGTGCAATTTAATTGGTAACTACATTTTTGTAACATCCACCAAAGAACTCTCAGAATACATCACGAATGTTAAGACCTTGAAAAACTATCTTTCTCAACTACTCTGCCCTCTTTAGGAAGCACGTGCAGCTTGGGTCATTGCTTCTCTAGGTTCTCAGTAGCCTAACTCTCCATGAGTATCTTTTACTATATAGATGTTGTATATATATAAATGCAATGTGTGTCTATCTATCCTATTGCTACAGTGTAGCACTCTTCAGTGTATTTTTTTTCTCCCCCAGTTTTTAGACATATAACCTTTTTCCATAATAGAAGAAAAACTGGTTATGTTTAAGTTACCTTTAAGCTACAAAGAAACAATCAACAATTTACTACCTCTTCCGCCACACCTTCTGATGTGACAGGCTTAAGAACTCATTTACCTTTAAGCTGATAGGTTCAAACATTACTTCCACAACTTAATGATGAAGAATTAACCATGCAGTGAACCACAGCCATGCATTGGCTGACGCTTTTGAGTGTTTGCTTGTGAAATGCACTGAATGGAGAGGGACAAAAATAACAGCTGAGCTTCGCTAAGAGAACATCCATCTCAAAGATGGCATGGGGGAACCTAAAAATGAGAGGTGAGAGAGAAAAAAACTAACCCTGACTCCTGACAACTGGAGCTTATGAAGATGTAGATTATGAAATAAAATTATCTTTTATTTCTAGCCAAAAACCCTCAAAATGAAATGTAACTTGATTACCTTATCGTGTCACAGACAGTATAGTTGCCACATACAAGACACAGGAAAAAGAGACACACTGTTACTGTGGACTAAAGAGCAAAAGCTGACAGAGATTAACTTCAAAAGTTAACAGAATTCAGAAAGAGTTAAATGCTGTATGTCTTTTTCTAAAATAACAGAAAATAGAGGTATGGAACTTATTGCACATATATCTATAAAACAAAATTAAAATTCCCCTCTAACTAAAATAAGCAGCCTTCTGTCAGTCTTTTATTAAGTGATACCACTTCAAGAGCAGTACCTGCACTTTCCACTCTAAGCAGGCAAGGAAAGCAGAGTTGTTCTGCTCACAGGTTCGCACAGTACATCTGAATACCAATCAGACTGGTGTTTAAAAAAAACCCCAAACCAAACCAAACAACGTATGCTACGCTTTTGTACAATGTGACTTTCCTGTGAATGTGAAGAAGGCTCAGAAAGAGTTGCACCATAGTACACCAGATGATGGGTGGATATTAAGAAAAGGATGTAAGGCTGTTTAAGCCCTGTCCATTACAGTAAGCAAGATAAATAGAACTTCTATACATGACACTTCACAAAAGGGATTGAGATGTTACTCTGAAAAGATTCATTTTACTAAATTCAAATTATTCCCCAGTAATTGTGCATTTCAGTAAGCTTTGTCTCCTATCATTATATGACCTATAATCTTTCAACCGCCCAAAACATTCACTGGCTGTGCTCCTTCAGCTCAGTAACGGCTGTAAATCTAGAGGAGCCTAAGAACAGAAAGGTTCAAATAAATCATTTTGTCTACTACACAATAAGAAACTGTGCACCATTTGTTAGAAGCCTCTTGACTGTGCCTGGAATCTTCTCAGACGTGTACCCCTTTCAACCACTGTCCCGCAGGCAGCTACGAATGCCGCTCCGCAGCCATCTCCCACCTTCTACACACACCAGCCGAAGGGCTGGCCCTGCTGAAGTCAACAGGAACTGTGCCACAGAGCTCAGTGACACAGAGATGTAAGTGTTATTCCAGTGTATTTCCAAATTTGGGTATAAACATAATGCAAGGATATATTTCTGTATACATATGTATTGCACAAAACCACAGAGATGTATGTCACCTCCTTCACACTACTAACACACAGATCCTCCTGTAATTTGCACATGTTGAGTTTTTTCATCTATAGATTAAAAAAATTTGATTAGTAGGTCTAACTAGGCAAATGGGAAAATACAACCAAAGCATACAAAGTTAAAGTTGGGTAGGAAAAGTTATCCAAACTCAGCTTCTCTCATATTTTGCTGTTACAAGCATAAAAGACACGTATGTGGTTACCTGATATGTTCAAAGTTTTCTATTTTATTTAGTAGGAGCCTTGTAGAAAATATGTTTGCTTGGATTTTTTTGTTGCTTTGATGGCTTTTCTGTTTGTGTTTTTTTTTTAAGACAAGCTAAATAGCTAGTTAAAATCTAGTCTAACAACAACAGCTTTTAGGAAGTTGAAGAAAGCTAAGTAGATGTTTTAATAAATTCTAGGATTTCCAGATAAATTTTAGAGATCACATATCTTTAAAGAGACCAGGTAAATCTAATTCTTTTTAATTTTCTGAAATGGATCATATTCTAGGTTTGCCTCATTGAACTCCAATGGATCAAACTGTGAAATTAAAAGAACTTTCTCCTCTCTCTATGTGAAATGGCTTTCAATACAGCTCAAACAACAAGAAAATCCCAACAAACAAACAAAAAATGCAACTAAAACCAAATACTAAAAAGAAAGCTAAGGGTTTATGAAAATATCGGTTCTAATCTACCTCCATTTTCAAAAATGTGTTGATGTAACTGAAAAAAAACCAAAAATATTTGTGACTGA
The DNA here is from genome assembly GCA_013400615.1 of Syrrhaptes paradoxus. NCBI lineage: Eukaryota > Metazoa > Chordata > Aves > Pterocliformes > Pteroclidae > Syrrhaptes > Syrrhaptes paradoxus. The sequence continues at coordinate 139,450 of VZTO01009853.1, forward strand.
TAAAAGTGTATCATTGCAAACATCAGTTGACAGCAAGACCAGAAAGGGTGCTTCTAGGAATTTTTGAACACACATAGTCCTGATGATGATACAGACTAAACCACACACGAGGCACTATTCATCTTACTTTGGGAGTCAGGTTTAAACATATTTCCAGTCTGCTTATGTAAATGCTGAGAGACAAACTTGGGCAGTATAAATTCACGGCAGCTATGGGAAAAATAAAAGGAGAGGGGGTCACTATGTGAAGAGAAGCAGCACAGTGATCTGCCCTGTATTACTCTCTTGGGGGACCCAGGGTCTGTTGGGTAGGGCACTTCTGAAAGTAACAGCACCTTCATGACGACAGTTGCACAGGAGCCCTCGTAACTCCAGAAAATAGCTAACCACAAGGGACTCACATGCAGGGAAAAAACCCATCATGTGTCTCTTAAACCTAGAGAGTATGTATAAATAATAACTTTCCATAGAATCCTGTGCTTATATTCCTCCTCAACAAGGAGGCTTAATAATTCCTTGTGACAACAGGGCTTGGAATAAACAACTCCTATCTTTTTTTCTTTTTGGCAGTTTTAGTGGAAACACATTAAAAACATGTTATTGAAAACAAAGCACAATTTTCCAGAGGTTGAACGCATTCTACATTCTGCCTAGCCAGGGGTTATAAATAACTTCAAGAGTAAGTATTTATTAATGAAACTCTGTGACTACAACTAGCACTAATCTTAGCTGGCTAACCCATTGTAAATGAGAAGTCAAGCCTTTGCAACATACTCTAGGGTGAAAGAGGAAAAAGCACATTTCAGAAATGACCATTTCTCAAGAACCACACTGTAATTGAAAGTAAATGATAAGAAACAACATGTCAAAGCAATCTTGAAAAAAGTCTGAGTACCTAATGCCATCCAATTCTTCTGGAAAAACTTGTATTTAACAGGAATTCCAGGAACTCTCACCTTGAATTCCTGCTTCCAGCTGAGGTTAGAAAAAACTACAAATTCTGAGGCAGATATTTCTATAGTGAGAACAATGAGGGTGCAGGAAAGGGAATTTCTAAATGCTGATTTGATTGTCATGTAAAATAGTGCTCAGAAGTATGACCTGGTCCAGGAACTAAATTTAGAACTGCCTTTAAATTAATTAAAAGCAGACTAAGGAATTCAGCTAAGTCTACATATTCAGCATAGAAATTTTAAAAATACATTTTTCTATATTAGTTTGAAAAGGAAAAGAGAGGTCGAAGCTTTCTATAAATATACCGCCTCTATTTTGTCAACATAAATACTCTAAATTTTCTAAATTTTTTTTTAATTTACTTAGAAGCCTCAATACCTCAAATTCAGTCCTTATATATTGTTACAATACAGCTAAATAATGGAAGAATGCTCACATAGGAAAGGTCTGAAGTTATAGTAATGTCTGCACCCCAACAATCTACTCAACAAAGTGATCACAGAACTATTCTGATGTTCACGCTTCTCATGCTAGAGGGCTATTCTACTGTAAAATCCCAGTGACCTGTGGAACTCCCTAACTACAATGTGAAGTTAAAATATCCCCAATTAAACCAGCTACAACCCAAGTGCACCTGCTCAGGAATTATTTCATTTAAATTCCCTGAAGGTGAACAGCAGCAGCTGTTTTTATATCACAGAATCACAGAATGTTAGGGATTGGAAGGGACCTCGAAAGATCATCTAGTCCAATCCCCCTGCCGAAGCAGGAACACCTAGATCAGATCACACAGGAACGCATCCAGGTGGGCTTTGAATGTCTCCAGAGAAGGAGACTCCACAACCTCTCTGGGCAGCCTGTTCCAGTGCTCTGTCACCCTCACTGTAAAGAAGTTTTTTCTCATATTCAAGTGGAACCTCCTATGTTCCAGCTTGAACCCATTGCCCCTTGTCCTATCACTGGATGTCACAGAGAAGAGCCTGGCTCCATCCTCCTGACACTCACCCTTCACATATTTATAAACATTGATGAGGTCACCCCTCAGTCTCCTCTTTTCCAAGCTGAAGAGACCCAGCTCCCTCAGCCTTTCCTCATAAGGGAGATGCTCCATTCCCTTAATCATCTTCGTGGCTCTACATTTCTTAATTTATATAAAGCAGCTCAACTGCTCAGATTTTATTGATACTCACACTTTAAGATATTTCTGGCCTTTCCCATTACTTCATATTCAACTTTGTGACAATTTGATTTCTACTACTTTTCTTAGAAAGCACAGCAAAGGAAGGCAAATACAATTTTTTTTGGTAATAATTAAAATTTGCAGTACTTTTCATATTACTATTACTTTACTACTTAACTACCAGTATTTACCATGCTGACAATGCCACTGCTTCCTGACACTGCGGACCTGACCAACTCTGAGCCACCTTCAAAGGAATGTCAATAGTGCATAGCACAGAAGTTGCTTGGAAAAATTAAGAAATCAATACAGTACATGTCAATCCTATCTTCCCTAGATTCACCTAAATCTAGCTGAAGCATAGTTTCCTTATCTCAGTTCGGCCTCTGTTTGCAAAATTTGGATCCTTTAGCCTTTATTAGATATAGCAGTGCCACACAGTCACAGCAGTCCTGGTGTTCATTTCCCCTCTTAGCCTTCATTTCTTCCTGCGTTCAAGAGATTGTTGATACAAGCCCGAAAGTTAAGCTACAAAAATGCAGGTGTACTGAATACTGTCCTTAAGATTTGCAGCTTGCCATTCTTCACAAAAGTAATTTTTAACCAGACAATGTCCAGAAACCAACCTACAACGAAGCTAGTTCTGAGTTAGTTCTATGAAACGAAGGATCCAAACCTGACTGCTAAGGGAAGAAAACAATGAGAGGCTTGACTGCGAGTGCAGTTCTGTTACTTTTGACAAGGCTTTCTACAGTGCCAAAAGGAGAGATGCCTTTTATTACTCTCAACAAGCCAATCCTAGGGACTAAGCCAGGCACTTGGTAAATGAGAACATGTGGCTGTTCAGTCTGTCCTGTGCAATAAGCTGCCAGGGAGCCTGCACAAGCTGCTTTTACTGTGGAAAAGCAGCACCAATGCACATTCCCCAAAATGATGATGGTATCACCATACAGTCACATTTCAGAATCAAAACCCAGGGACAACACCTACAACTAATCCTGAGGATCACCCAGTATCCTTTCAGCAGAAATAGGAGGGGGGCAGCAGTACACTTTCCCCCAGCAGTGAAGGTATCACAGTGCCCCAAGAAGGCTGAAGATTTGCAAGGTGAAAACGTAACAGATGAAGATTTCTGATATCTAAAGAGGTCACCTGACTACGTTTTTTTCCTAGTTGCACACCATTTAGTTTACCAAAATGTACTCAAACTGTCACTTCCACATGCTATTTAATCAAATAAAAATAATGCTTTATTTAAAAAAAATATTATGTCAGTAAGTTTCAGCAAGTCCTTTGGGCAGCCTCCTGGCATTAACACCACACACATTATTTTCATTAATCAGGACCAGGTAGTTCAAGCCATGTAGGAGTTGAGGCACAGTAATTTCCTACCCCAGACTTTGACTGAGAAAACAAAGCCTTCATTCTANTGGAAAGAGGAGGGGGGCAGCAGCACACTTTCCCCCGGCAGTGAAGGTATCACAGTGCCCAAAGGAGGCTGAAGATTTGCAAGGTGAATAGGTAACAGATGAAGATTTCTGATATATAAAGAGGTCACCTGACTTTTTTTTTTTCCTAGTTGCACACCATTTAGTTTACCAAAATGTACTCAAACTGTCACTTCCACATGCTATTTAATCAAATAAAAATCATGCTTTATTTAAAAAAAAATATTATGTCAGTAAGTTTCAGCAAGTCCTTTCGGCAGCCTCCTGGCATTAACACCACACACATTATTTTCATTAATCAGGACCAGGTAGTTCAAGCCATGTAGGAGTTGAGGCACAGTGATTTCCTACCCCAGACTTTGAGAAAACAAAGCCTTCATTCTAAATAAAAAAAATGAACCAAGTGCAGCCAAGTATGGCCAGATTCTGAACATACACAGGACAGAAGGACCTGTCTGCAGCATGGTCACTCTACCGAACCATCACTCCGTCCCTCAAACTCTGAACAATTGCATCACGATCAAATACTAACTCCTAACAATCCTGTTTAAGGAAATAAATTTTGAAGCAGCATGAAAACGTATTACCAGATATGTCTGTAAGTCTTACTGGCAGGAGGAATACGGTGAAGTTGGTTGAAAATACCGAACTCACTTGTCCCTGGAAGGAAACGGATATCAAGAAGTGTGCTGTGTAAGTCTCAGCTTTTCACCTCTGCTTATTATCCCAAGCAGATTTAACTCTTCAGATACAACAAGCCCGTCCACCATCTGTGTTTCTATCAAAAAGCTTGGCCTTCCACTGACAACTTCTGGATATAGTTATGCATCATCAATGTCAAAATCTTTAATATGGGGAAGACTTGGCAAGTATATAGTTTAAAATAATTTGTCATCATCATTTCCTCATTGTTTTTCTGTATTAGAAAATCTAATATAATCGATTTTGTTTTACTTCCTACTATGGCAGTTTGTCCCAGATGCAGATCCAGTTTGGAATAAAGTGCATTGTATTTCTAGTTCATAATCCAAACAAAACAAAGTGCTTATAAAAGCAAGCTGGGGGAACTCACACCGAAAGCAAGCACTGGTCAGGATCCCTCCACTTTCACCCTGGTAGTGGATGTAAGTAAACCTAAACTAAGGAGTTATGGCACTAGTATAAAATGTATATAATTTGGGTTTTTTTTAATCCGTTTTTCTTGTCTGCCTCCTTATTCAAGTTTCACAGCATACATATGGGTATGAATAAGTATGGGATTTTTCACCCTAACTTCATGCACAGCAGCTTGAGAAATGTTTCCGATTAACATAAAAGATAATACACGTACATAAGGCTGCCTTTCAGAGAGGTTTGATAGTTCGTAAATGCAACATTTCCACAGATCAGGTCAAGTCAAAAGGTTTGTAACATAAGTATTTAACTTATGTAAATCTCTCCAGGAACATGGGATGACTTCAGATGCTCACTATCTAATACACACAGTACACATTTAGTGCAACTCACATGAATTCTCATTCCAATTTTTAATTACTATGCAGTCTGCAAAGACAAAAATCCACTAAGTCAGACTGTTGGTTTTTTTTCTTTCTTTCTAACATTAATTGCATCTTACTTCACAGGCATTGCTTTTCTACACATTCATTATTAAAATAATAAATCTAATGACTTTTGAATGAAAGTATTAAAATAACTACAAGTACAGATGTCTCCCCTTAGACAGATTTCTATCAATATTTCCTTAGCCAGTGTTCATAAGGAGGTAATGCAAAGCTTCATTTATACTCACTATGTGTTTCTGGACTCCCAACAAAAAAAAGAAACAGCAATTCCTTTAAAAATTGTTTACATTATGGTTTTTCCAGTTGTAATTTTCTTTTTATACTATATACAGTTTTACTTGCATAACTTGTCAAAACACTTTGTGAAGCCATAAAAGTAGGACAAGGATTACACACCATCAAACAGACTTTGGTGGCAGGGAGAGAAGACACTGAATGGTTTTAGACAAAGAGTCCAAGTTCATGTCTCTGTGGAGTCCATCCTGTTCTTTCACCAACTAGAGAAGAAAGCAGCCAAAGTTTCTAAGGTTTCCAATGCATAGCTTTAATTTCTGTCTCAAAATCTTGAAATTTAATATCCATCCATCCATATGGAGATCCAGACACTTAATTTTTTGGATTTATTAAAATCTACTTATACTGATAACAGCATAGGGACATGAGATTTGGCAGGGTAAACATGGGTTTAACGGCTTAACTGCCTGGATTTTGTATAGTGGATCATTATGTTAATGCCTCTGCAGTAAAGTGCTAAATAGGAATTCCCAGAGCAAAGACATCTCACTGCCGACTTAGAAGGAGCAGGTAGCAGATACTGGGGTAATTTGGTAACAGACTGCTCTTCAGGGACACAGGAGAGGAATCTTCAAACCAACAGGACTACAAAGTTGTACCAAAGAGAAGCAAACATGCCACAACACAAACTCCACGAATACGTCTTTGAATAACCCAGGGACGCCAGATGATCCCATCTTGCCTTACAACCTCGCTTAGGAGGAAAGACAGCTTCACAGAGCTTTACAGGACAAGGTCTAGAAAAGCAAACAACTGCGCTTGTATGCAGAATTTCTTATTGTACAGCATTCAACTGGATCTTCATAGAATCATAGAATGGTTTGGGTTGGAAAGGACCTTAAAGACCATCGAGTTCCACCCTCCTGCCATGGGCAGGGACACCTCCCACTAGCCCAGGTTGCTCAAAGCCTCATCCAGCCTGGCCTTGAACCCCTCCAGGGATGGGGCATCCACAACCTCCCTGGGCAACCTGTTCCAGTGTCTCACCACCCTCACAGTGAAAAATTTCTTCCTAATGTCTAGTCTAAGTTTACCCTCTTTTAGCTTACGCCCATTACCCCTTGCCCTATCACTACACTCCCTGATAAAGAGTGCCTCCCCATCTCTCCTGTAGAGAGAAACCTCATTATTTTGTTCTGCAGTTGCAATGACGGCACTGTACACTATGCTCCCTTAAATACTTTCTCCCATGTAAACACATCTGACGCTGATCCCACACGACACCTGAACCTGCTCCGTCTGCACAGCCCCAGAGTGATGGATGTGACAGCAAACTAGGCTTGCTTTAGAGGACAAAGAGTGTCACTCTGGAAAGATGTTTTGCTTTGGTAAAAGAAAGACTAAATGAAAAGTTTTCCAGGATAACCAGGTATTTTGAAATAATAAATATACACTTAACATTTTTGATTCAATAAGTTGGATCAAACCAAAAAATAAATAAAAGGCATCAACATACCTAAATATTTTTAAGTTCCTTTTAGTAGTTCAGTATTTCCCTCACTTTCCTGAAAAAGTTCCACTATCATTTTCCCTAAACTTATGTCCACATTTAATCACCCAAAATGCACCTCCACTGCACAGCAGATGTGTTATTAACTATTTCTGAAAAGAAGGGAAATAAAACCACCCAGCATGGCAATACTATGGAATAAGTCAACACTACCAGATGGTGTTTATTTTGTCACTGCTTGTGTTAAAAATCACCACCCATTTCATCAGTTTTTTTAAGGTAGAAGGCTCATGCAAAAAGTGGAAAAGGTACTTTTTATAAGCTGTCATAGAACTCCTTAAAATACAAGCTCTTGTTTTCATGGCTTCCAGTTTTCTAGGACATGGTGCAATACACAGGAGATCGGTTTGTGTAAATCTGACATGATCAAGTATTTTGCTAGCAGCTCAGTCTTTCAACACACAATCTGTTTTGTTTCTCAAACAAATTTGCAAATTCTTTAGTTCAAATACCGGTGTTTTCAAGACAAATTCTGTAACAAGTGTTAAGCCTGCTCCTAGGAGAGGCACCTGGTAGAACTGTCAGCTTGTTTTCTTCTAGAACCCAATATGCAATAAAGTTTTATTTCCCCCTCAGAATTTCCTACGTTCTCATTATTTTATTTTATCTTATTACACACTTTTGGCTATGCAGTTTATATTCTCTGGTTGATTGTTTCTTAAGAAACAGTATGTTGCACGAAGAGCAATCGTACAACTTAGATTTGGCTACTTAAAGAAATCATTGCTAAAATCCTATGACAAGAACAGTTTTTGCTCATGTATTTTTGAAAGAATTTCCATTAAATGGAAATTCAAAAAACCTCCCAGAAATTCAAACCCCTATAATCCTCACTTATTATAGACACTACTCACAGTATCCATACACAGCATTTAAATACAGTTTTCAAAAAAGTAAAAGAACTTATTTATATCTGAAGGCTACTGGACATCAGTCTACCATTCTTACTGATTATTTTAAATGTCATGCCATAGAGAGATCATCCTCCTAAATCGAATCCCTATACAAACAGTTGCATTTTGTATCCAAATAAAACTCATGTAATAGCTTTTGTGACAATACTCCTAGATACAGGTAGCACATGGCTTCTAGATTATGCCTGTGTGCACCCAGATCTGGCATCTCTCACGTGCCTTAGCTCTCTTTTGCTCCATGTAACGAGCCCCATCCCATGAATAAACGTCAGCTCAGGGAAAACCCAACACCTCCACTGCCCAGTGAAGACTCCCAATAAAACACCCACCCTTACTCAGTTCAATCAAACCGGGAAGGTAATGCTCAACAATAAAACAGAAATAACTAGTAAAGAGAGATCAGGTTTAATCATCAGAATATAAATAACCAGGAGGAAAAAAAACAAAGGAAAAAAATCCCACAATACATAATAAGCAGAACATAAACAGAACGAGATTAATCACTTAAAACCCACAAATTCTAAACTAGGTTCTAAATTTACAAGGAATACAGTTTAAGCAAGATAAAAACCTTACGTATGAGAGAGTTCTTTGTCTCAGCCAGCTGCTGCCAGCTTGTCTGTCTGTCTTTCAATTTCTCAGAAAGGTGTGTGTGAAAATCTAAATGAAATAAAACAAATACGTTTTAGAGATGGCTCTTATTCTCCTTTTCTTCCATTCCATTCACCTTTGCTGTAATAGAGCCAACAGAATGTGTCACCTCCTCCCACCCAAAGCATTCTTGAACAACAAAAAAAATACATTACTCATTATTATCTAGAGATGGAGAATTATTTTCTCTTGTGATCAATGACATATAAAAAGGCACGTTGAGTAGCAGTAGTTGGGGTGCAATCTTGCTTTGCAGGAGGTACACATACCCACTGTCGGTATCATTAACCACAGAAAGGACACAGTGCACAAAAATCTGACTAAAATACGTGCGTTAGAATTTCACCTGAAGTCCTTGAGAGTTTCCATACATGCTGTACAGTAGGTATTTAAGATCACACTGACTTATTTTTGGTGTATTATATATTACTCCTATAGCCAATGTACCATTACATCCTTCTGAAAGATACTTATTATCTAAAAACAGACTCTTAAGATACATTTGGAAAATGGACACTTTCAGCTGTAATAAATCACCTCTTACATGTTTATTGCAGCAGCTGATGACTTTTACATTGACTATCAACATAATCAGGCTCATTCTGCTGCATCTCAACTAGACATGAACCAGTGAAACTGCACTGTTGCAAGGATGGCATTTTTTGTTTGTTTTTGTTTTGTCTCAGAAAGCCTCTCCAGCTTTAGGAAGACAGATTTTAATATACAACTAATCAAAATATACCTGGATTTTGAAAACTGAAGTAATTAGGAAGTCCTCCTACATTTGCAAAGCAGAAAATCAATTGGAAAATGTTACTGCATTTCCTAACAACAACAGGACAGTTTTAAGATCTAGTAAACAGGAAACATAAAACCTATTTTTATCTATTTACATGAATTTCCTTGCACAAACTAGAAAGACAAGAAGCCTAATAAATAAAATACAGTCATTTCAGTTCTTCTTCTTCACTGCCTTTATGGCTTCATTGGGAAATTATTTTACTTGGTACATCTCAGCTGCAAGCCCTTAGTAATTTTAATAAGATAATAATTTAATCTTGTACCCAAGACTCATCAGATTCAACACTGAAAACGTGTACTGTATACCAGAGTAACTTAAGGCAACACACTGATACTTAAAGATAAAAAGCAGTTAACCAAAACAATGGAAAATAAACCATTTTGCATGCTAAAGATTTAAGACAACAAATAGCTATTTGTTAGGAGCAAATATTTTGGACCAAAAATTCCTGCAACTGAAATAATGTGAAAGAATGACAGCTTCCAAGTTTTACATTTCTGACTTTGAGGGTAAAAAGCAATTTTAAGGGACAAGTTATAATTTTACAAAGAATAAAGAACAGATAGAGTTTGAAATTCAAGTTTGATGTGGCATGACTATAAGGCATTTTCAGATATTTTGGCTCATTTCTAATTAGTTCAGCTTTACTTTTGGTGATACAGACTTTTGATTTAAAAGCAAGTAAGAAAAAAATCCAGAAAGAAAAAGGAAGGAGATTTTCAGGAATGCTCCACTGAAAGATAATTCCAGGAACGATACGCAAGTGAAGCAAAGATATGTGAACTGTAGAGCACAATGATTATCAATATAAAAACTTCGGTAAAAAAAATAGTTGCAAAGTTCTTCATTTTGGTTTTACCAGCAATTTTCACAAAAAATATAACACTAAAAGTCAATGAGATTATTTTCATATTTTTCTTATTTTAAAAACAGAAGAAATTAAATGTAAGTGAACATATGGATATGCAAGAATATATCAAAAAGGAAGTAATGGAATTGTTTCACTAAGCTCCCCCCCCCCCCCTTTTCCTTTATGTGAAAATGGGACCAAATTCTGAAATATAGTGCAATTCTTCTGTGGTAATTACCATTAAAGAGTTTTAGTAGTTCGTAATTTTACACTTTCTGTTATATCACATCCTATTATATGTAAATTTTTGAAATCTTTACTGTTTCTATTTTTGTTTTAGTAGAACTTTTGCTTTCATTTCTCTTTCAAGAGGAAAAAACAGAGTTAATCCATCAGCAGTTTATCTATTGACATTTTATCACATTACCCTTCAAGCTCGTGTATGTGGCTGAACCTGCGATTTTCTCTTTTTACCTGCCTGTGGCCACCTTGGGATATTTGATCCTTACAATCACAAAGGGCACAGATGAGGACAATAAGCTGCTCCCCCAAGAAAGCCGAGTCTCTTTTTGATGTGAAACATCTAAAACTAATGGCTAACACATAACTTTCCAAGCTCTGTTTCTCCAACTATTAAAAAAAAAAAAAGTTTGTTACCAATGCCCAAAGGAAAGAATAATTTCTATGCCGAAACACTTGAAAAATCTGAAGGGAGGTCTCCATGGGTATCACCTTCCTTTGACACTCGCAGGGAGTTAAGCCTAATTGCATTTAGGGTTATCTCTAGCAGCTACACTCAGAATCAAACATCCTCATGAGGACTATTGTTCTAACTAATCTACTTATTAGGCTTTTATTCAGATTTATTGCAGTCTTTTATAAAAAACATCTCAAAGGGATAGTAATGGATTTTGCAATTATCAGACAGAAAAGAATAGACTATGACCTACAATCTGTGGCATTGCCAAAAATTAAGAAAAAAATCTTTTGTCAGTAAATCTTTAGATCATTAAGTTAATTTTAGTCCCTATCAGCCACCACACTTCACACCTGGAAAAAGTAAAACCTGTGTGATTTTACCATGCTTTCCTCTTATACATTCCCCTAAAAACCACCCCCCCATGTCCACAGGTCCGTTTGCTCCCACAGTAACTGACAGAGAAAGAACCCCACTTTCTGTACGCTGCTTTCGAGAGGAGCGAGCAGCAGTTTCTGGCTCGCTGTCCCAAGTCCCAGTTTAGGTTAAACATCAGCGCTGACACAGCTAGTGTTAAATAACAGCATAAACACGATCCACACTCCTTGAAAACTGAGAGAACAAATAACCGCAATTCCTAAACCCCCGTGAGGTACACGATGTTCAGACCAGCTGCTTGTCTTCTGCACATGATCCAGCAAACTCATCTTCTTCTGCCCTCCTCCAGCAGCCTCTTCAGAAACCGATCCTGTGCTTCCGCCTTTAACATTGATCTAATTTCCCTCACACCTCAGCAGTCTCCCACGAGGCCTGGCACTCTGACAGACCCACAGAACACCGTCTTGCTGTCTGACAGCGGCTGACAAGGAAAGGCCACAATCGCTCTCCCCATTTTCACTCCCTCCCTGTCACCGTGCCGTCCGCCCAGCAGTCAGGAGGCTCCTCCGGACACCCGCCAGTCAGGGCCCGCCTGTCAGCATCCCACCGCAGAGCATCCTTGGGCCCCACAGGACACCTCCTAACAGTGACTCCTACCTGTCACCTATCCAGGAACAAGTACCACTTCTCTCTCTCCTTTCTCCCTGCCCTGCCCCTTCACCCTATTGTTTTCTTCCTGTCTGAATGGATGCTTCCAACTATGCACTATGAATTTTCAGCCTTATTAGTTTAGTCAGGTATTCGGGAACTTCACTTTAACTTTTCCCAGCAGGCATCACTAAAAGGCTGGCCACCAGTCACATAGCATATGCTCCACCCTTTAACATGACACCACACTGGGTTGGTTCGTTTGGTTTTTACAGTATGAAAACTTTTTTGCATTTTATAAGGCTTGCTTCCTCCATCCAGAATTCTTATGCTTTCCTGTCAACATTCATCTAGAAAAGAACCGTGGAACTTTAAATACGAATAGAGCCTAAAAATCCTCCTAAGCTCTGTTCTCATTTCCCTCTTCTATTTATCAAAGTGGCATAATGCAATTTTTGCTGGTAATACAGAATAAAAAGATGGTTTATTTTTATAAACTAGCACTTCAGAAGCATTATAAAAATGTCTTACAAATAAATACCCCTAATTTCTCAAGCTGCTTCCCCTCCCTCCCACTATTCATACAAGAAGATCTAGTAACGAACACTTGCTCCATTTCTGTCACACCTACATGGCTGAGGCTTGTCCCAATTGTCTCCAATTTCCCCTCTGTTGAACACTTCCTGTGTTCCCCTGTTAGTACCTCAGCACATTTTCATTACTATTTGCTCAACATTCATTAGTGATCATTACGGTTTTGAGGAATCGGACAAGAACCGTAACAACCGACAGAACACACTCAGTACCGGGCAGGTCAACGCTCCACGCTTTCCTCAAATAAACTTTCTTGGTTTTGTTTTTTCATCACATTCTCCCCTAACATGTTGGATCAAGCCTACTGAACAGGTGTAACAATATATGCATATGAACCTGCATGGACACCATTTCTGGAGGCAAATAATGATTATGAAGAAAATAGAAAAAAGTAACACAAGAATCACGCACAAAATCCAATGTTTTGTTTGATCTTTCACAAAAGTTGCACTCGCTTTTCTCTCCTCTGAAGCCCATTCACCAAGCCAGTAAAAGCAAGCTTTACCTGCATAGCATACTAGCAGCTCTCAAGCAGAATTATTCTCCAACACAAAACCACAAGACGCATTTTATTTTTTGAAAGTATACATGTAAACATGTTAACACACCACCAAATAATCACGCAAGAATGACACACAGTACAAAGGAGAATGCTCTCCTATTAGTTCAAGTACATTTGAAAGCTTATAATAGTTCAGTGAACTTAACCCCAAATACGCCACTTTCCCTCTCCTCAGTCTACCAAAGGTAAGGTTACAAAACGGGAGTCAGAATAATTCCTGACTCATTTTGCTATATACGATGGCCTAAATATTACCAAACATGACCAGCAACAGATCTACTGCACCAGGAGCTGGATTATCCAAGTGCATTGCCCATGCCTTTTACACAGAATCAGCTAAGCAATTAGCTACATTAGAGACAACAAGCCAGGACTTAAAATGACAGAAAGTGGTCAGCTACAAAGTTCAAATCCTGAAGCGACTATATGCATTGTACTACAACCCATCAACACTTCAATTAGAGGACTCGCTGCTGTTCTTCATTACTTTTGGCAGCACACAAATCTGCATAAACAAAAAAATGTATAGAGAAGGCTAAAAAAGAAGTAAAATTCTAAAAAGTCCTCTAAAATAACTTTTGTCCTTGTTGTGGGATACATATTGATACCGAGTACTTCTTCAGCTTTAAAGTGTAAATCAAGAATAAATCAACCAAAATGCTACAGTAAAAGTTATCTGCCACGTACTACTTGGCTGCTTCTTCTGGGTGTAAGGGAATAAACCAAAGTTAGGGGCTCTCGATAAGACTGCACTTGTTTTAATTTATCAACTAACTGCAGCAGAATGGAGCACTGTGACAGCTGTGAAATAAACAACAAGGGTTTCACAAAACAATGGAAAGAAGGTTTTCCAGTACAAGCATGCAGTTCTAATGGTGCTTAATCATTAGAATCACATTGGGAGTTGTGTCACCCTGCCCCTCCTCCAAAACAAACAAGAAAGCAAACCACCAAAACATGACTACTTCTGTCAAAAGAACAGTATAAAGCTAAGCCAGAAGGTCAAAAAAGGTAAGAAGGACCAAAGTGCTTCCTTCCATGTTAGTCCTACTGACATATTGGGCATTTTTGTCAATGACTTGAACATTCCATAGGCCCTACAAAATCCTGTACACTTCTAACATTGCAGCTCATTGCACATTTAAAATCAAGCAAGCCCCATAAAATATAAAGAAACGCTAAAACAAATACACATAGTCGCGTTCCTAGGGAGCTGGTGATTGAGATCAACGTTCTAGCAACAATAATGCCTTACAAGACAAAACAAAGAAGCTCAAAGAAATAACTTCAGCATCTGACTTCCTCATTATACAGTTATGTTCTTCGCTGTTAAGATTTATTGTTTGTTTTCAAATTGTTACGGCAAGTTAATGAATTGATAAGCCTCAACCACCTTTAGACCTACTTTTACTTACTGATGTCTCTTCTCTTTCTACTGCAAGTTCTATTAGTGGAAAAAAAAAAGAAAATAAAATTACAGTTTTCAAGCAATTTAGTTGGTAAAATCTAATTTGTCATCTGTGCCTGTAAACAACTTTGAAGAATTAAGAACTGACACACAATTCACAAGAAGACAAGTAGACAAACTTACTGTCTTACTGTGTTATTTGCTGGGGAAAAAAAATTACAAATGACAAGATTTCAATCTCAAATTTCACCAACTATCTCTTAAGCCTCTATAATGAGATCACCTATAGCTCTGAAACAAAATTATTCTCAGTACTCTTTGACAAAGAATTTAAGTACAACTTGTAGGGAGTCAGATCAAAGATCTTTTATCACATCTCTAGCCTAAGGAAAAGTATAAAACTAGAGTAAACATATAAAGATAATCCTTCAGAACAGCCTCTGAAACTCCAGGAGTCTCTCAGATTTTCTAAAATTTGTGTTCAATGGCCCTGGTTGGATATTTCTTCCATTCATTTTTCAAGTCCAGCTTTGAACCAGTGTAAAACGTTAGCATTTATGAAGTCCAGGGACAAGAAGTCCAACTACTTCCTTGAGTGTTATATTTAGCAGATTTTTGTTCATTTTGGATCTGCCATTTGCGAAGTTGATATTGTCTAATTTCCATACAGGGAAAAAGCAGTGAACAATCGTTCCTTATGCACGTTCCCTATGTCACTCACCACTGCGCAGACTCCAATCATCTCCAGTTGCTAGCTTTTTTTTTTGTTTGGTTGTTTTTTTCTTTTCTATTTTTTTTTTAAACCCAAAAACTAAAGAACCTTAATTTGTTAAAGTCATTCTTCACAAAGAAACTATGGGTAACCCATCTCACTGGCTCTTACCTTTTGCAGTTCTACTATATAATTTTTTAAATGGAAGAATAATAATTCCAACATTCCGTTCAAGCTATGGACAGACATCTCACACCTTTATACAGTGGCAGTGACAATATTTTCTGTTTTGGTCTTTACATAAACTTTCAACTGGTTCCTCTTGATTGTTGTAAGAAGGTGGTTGTTTGCATTATTTGAATATGGATACCCTTTCATCGGGTTGTCCACTGTCGCACTAACATAACTTTCCTGAATAATAACGTAACTTTCCTGAATAATCATAGACAATTCAGAGTCCATCCTATTTTCTCAACAATTATAAATTTCACCTGCTGTTTTCTCTCCCACTCATTCAGCAGCATGAGATTCTTCAGGATATTTTTCACTTTGTCTCCACTACCCTGACTAACACTTGGCACACAGAAAACCACCACCTCAGAACCTATCTGCTTTCCCAGCTCATTTAAAAAGCACCCAAATTAAGTTTGCACCACGAATGGAGCAACAAAGTACAGGAGGCTGTAACACACTCAAAAAAGCAGAAAAATTCCCTGCTTTAATGTAACAACATATGTTTACCTTACACATCATGGTAGCTGCTTCCCTGTGTGTACAACATCGGCTAGGAATAAATATACTCATCTGCTTCCTGACAGACAGAACCTAGCCTTAAGGACTCTGCCCAGGTTCCACAAGCCAAGCAGTTTATAGAAGAGTCAGAAGAATTGCCTGGACACATTCATAAGCATACTACAAGTTCCTGCTGTGCACTGTTAGAGAGAAAGCAACACAATGACCCAAAAGGGATAACATTTTAGAGCAAATAAACACAGTCAATACTTTCTACATGTACCAGAACAATATTTATGATGTGAAGAGCACTGCAATATATTCTAAGCTACAAATACTGAGTCACGCGGCGACTGACCTAGTTTCCTTTTAATTTAACTGTATTTTTAGTTATTCCCTGTTGATTTATGTTTTCATTAAAACCTCAGGAATATGTACTTTTGAAGTCTGCTGGAGTCTGAATGGACATACCCAGGCATTTTCCCCCAATGTTCTCTCTCTCTCTTCAAGTCATGTCTAATAGCAGCGCAACTGAAGAGCAAATAAGCATCATTTGTTTACCTCTACCTTATCTTTCCTTCACAGGAATTTAAATGCAAACATGAAATAGAATGCACACCAATAAATGCACCAACTGGTAGTGCAGTCTAATGACTACTATCAACAAAGGAAAAGAGACCAGTGGGCTCTCTGCTTACTGCCACAGCATTCTGCAGTTCGCAATAGTAGCAGTGTTCTGCGTATCTTATTTTTGCAATTGAATGTATAGAAAGCTACTTTGAAAATCATCCCAGTATTTATACAGA
Source organism: Syrrhaptes paradoxus (assembly GCA_013400615.1). NCBI lineage: Eukaryota > Metazoa > Chordata > Aves > Pterocliformes > Pteroclidae > Syrrhaptes > Syrrhaptes paradoxus. The sequence goes on from VZTO01009853.1 coordinate 156,152, forward strand.
AGTGGGGTAATTAATCTCCATAACCTTGTGGAATGGCATATAACATTTTATGCAGACAATTAAGGAGACTATACTGATTTGAAATAGAAAAGACAGCCCATCTAAGAAAAAAGCCCGCTGAGCACCTCCAGTTGTGCAGAAGATGCATCAGAAGGGTTTCCTTTTAGGGTGATTCTGAGCTCAGTTTTCAATAAGTGGAAACTTTGAATTGTTCTCAAACCAAAAATATAAATTCAGTGAAATAAGGCCAACTGTTGTCAATTTTTTTTTTTTTTTAGTATCAAAAGGGACCATAAACAAAATTTTGGTATGGACTCAAAAAGTTTAGAATTTTTTGTTTTGCTTCTACCACTGAATTAAGTTAAATCATTAGATTTTTTTTTTATAATAAACATGCACAAAATATTGCATGACAACATAGCTTCAAATGAAGGCTCAATTACAGTAATGATCTTGATAATTATATTAGGACAGTCTAGGTTTCCCTACAGCTCTCTATTTTTCAAACTTAGAGTTATGTGCACGATGACAGATCTGTGTGCTCATAAGACTATTCTTACTTTATCCTGTCTACTTTCGCATGCTCCACAAATTCAGTTTTAAGCTGCAGTTTTCAAGTATTTTGTCAATCACAGTTTATCAAATGCATTCTGCTAAGGCAGCTGTCAGGACAAGATTCAGCAATGACAAGCTGTCCTAGCTCCTGTTCATTTTATCCGTAAGTCACCAACTCTTATTTTTATCTCTGAGAAGGAGAAACACTCTGGCTAGAAAAGGCTCTACCTGTTCACTCAGCAGGCAGTTGAGTCACTATGTTGGCAAGGCTCCTAATCTACAGAACCAGGAGTACCAATAAATTCTCAGCAGCCCATTTAAAACCTACTTTTTCCTTATCATAAGTGCTATTCTGAAAATACTACTGCCACTCTGCACATAGAAGTGACTGAGTAAAAAGATACAGTGCGGGTTGTCAATTTATCCTGAAAAAATCTCTAGTGGGTAGATAAAAGCCATCTAAACCATAGCAGAAGACGGTGCTATTACACAGAATTGCCAAATTCCCCACAAAACATTCCAGACAAAATTCTGGCCTCTGCTACACACACGTGCAATATTATGACAGTAAACATCACTGTTTGAATACATAGTGAAAGATCAGCTCATTCTGAAGTATTTTATTATAAATCCTGGCAATTAAGAACTTCATGGCACCTTTCTCTGTATAAATGTTGTGATATGTCATAAAGGCTAAAGCTGGGATTAAGCCAAATTTACCTTTCAGCATTAATTGTGTTAGTGACTACATTACCTAAAAGAACGCTCGCTTACAATGACAAATCATGACTGGGAAAAAGGTATAAATCTGATTTCAATCCCCCTCCACAGTTATTATAATGGAAACGCCATAAGCATAAGAGAGCACACAGCTCCAAATATTTCAGCTGATTAAAATGAGTGCCAGTTGATCCTACACATGCTCTGTTGTGGGATGAAGGAGGGCGTTTGAAAAGTAGATTCAGTGTTAACCTACATCAAAGTTTCAACCTTCATTAAAGAGGAAGCAAGCAAAAGGCATTATGACTTGAATTTTACAAGTGCTGAATATTTCCTGCACCAGTTGAGGTTACCAGAAAATAGCATGTGAAACAGGCTGCCATTTGAAAACAGACCTTATATGAACTTATGACAAAACTTTCAACTGGTGTCCAACTTTTAAGTGTCTACCATTGTCCATTTATGACATATAAAAAAGAACAAACCAATAAATGGGCCAAAGTAGTCTTGAAACTAAGAAAAATCATTAGGATATGAACAGGAGATATCAAACTACCTTAAAACAATGCCTCCTTGCCAAACCTAGCATAAGAGAAGGTTAGAAACAGAGCTAGAGGTGAGAGTAAGGGTACAGGAAGAAGTCAGAGATAGTACCACAGCATGCAAACACGTCAACAAGCAGCTTAGGAATAGCTGGCCCGACGTTGTTTCATGGCACTGCGACAGACCAAAGTGAAATCAAATGTACTCAAAGAACTGTTGCGTCTGAGCATCCCCCCCCCAACTCCCTCCCAGGGCAGCTGTTTTTGTATTATGATTCTTAAGGTCCCAGATAAAGGACACCATAAAGCAAATGAGATAATTTACATTTCATTTATACCATATATGATCAACGAGATCAGGTAAAAATATTGGAACAGGGAAGCAGGGGCTTTTCACTATTTTAAAAGGAATCTCTTCCACCTATTAAATGGTGCACTTGGTTGTATCACATAACTGCATTAAGAAATTGGATATGTGTGAACATAATGCAGATGATGTTCAGAGTTTGTAATGTAACAGGTTATTCTCAGAACTGTGAAAGTTTGAGGGCAAAATGATGGTGGCTGACCTTTGAAAGAGCAAACCGATCACTACAATTGAACAGGACCAACCCTGGCCAGTATGCCTTATCGACTCACAGAAACTCTTAATATTTCAGTTACACTGACTAGCAGGATGTGTAGAACATGAAGGACATTGAAATAAAAGTACCAACAAAAAAAGCCAAGAACATGTAAATCACAAGTTTTAGGTTTTTCAGCTTTACAGAGAAGAACCAGATTTTTCTAAGTAGTTTTCTCTCTTGTATTAGCTTAGCAGTAACATTCTTTTTTGTGTTTGCACATACAAAAGTAAGTGTTTTTCCACTAGAATAAGTTGTTAAATGTCTGCTAAAGGCAGAAGGACATATATTCATGTACTGATTATTTCGTGGAATTATCTCTTCCTCTATCACTGAGGGTACTCTCTACTCCAAATAATTCTCACTCATTAGTTTTTTGCAGAAATTCAGCATTGCCTTTATCAACTCGGACATATTATAGATTAAAATCCTTAGTTCATTTTTTTATGTTTTATTTTTTACAGATTCAGAAGCCTATGTTCAGCATAACTTGTTATCAATACTAAGCCAAAGTTACCTCTTTCTTCTTTTCATTGTTCTAACAGTCTTTGTCTGATATACTTATTAGAAAATAATTATGGATGTGGTCCAAATTCATTACCTTATCAGTGTCCATATCAGAGCAATTTATAGGAAGAGGTAAGGTTGGTAAGATATCAGCAGACACACAATTACACTTCATTAACCCAGAAGAAAATCTAATCCCAGGTAGCTACCGGTAAGAGGCAAGACTAGAAAGATTACAAACACAGATCTAAAACAGATTAAATAAATAGGTAGTTGCTATTTCTGATAACAACACTTCTAAAGTTAACGATGACGTTAGACAAACAGCTCTGATGGATTTCTTATTGTACCTCAAACAGCACAAAAATATAACCACAGTCAAACAGCTTTCTGAGAACAAGGAAAAAATCCATCCCTGTGCTTCCAATTCCTATTTTTAGGACACCTACATCAGCTGTAGCTTAGGTGGCAGAGGAAACAGTTAAGGAAAAAGAAAGTGACCAGAACACTTCCAAGTATGAAATCTGCTACATTGGCTCTGGGGGCTCAGGAGCAGTAGGGTGTAAAAAAACCTAAACTAAATAAGCCATAAGAGGTCTTGGGGGAGGAAGGGGGAGCAGAGCGGGGTATTTTTGACGGCTTTTTTGCCTCTGATGGTTTGCATCAGGAATACCTCACCTGAAACACAGAACTTACTTCAATAAAACTAAGCATTCAGATGAATCTATCTATTTAAGATCCAAACTACTTCCTTATTACCTTTTTTTCCCTATATTAGGATTAGACATCACTCACATCTCCACAATGCTGCATTAGAACTGGGCTGTAAACCAAAATAAATTCATCTGTTATCATACTGTTAAACTTAGTAAGCATTTTTTCTAATATCCCACTTTTCCTCAGTAATTCTCCTGTATAGACCCAAACCTCTATTAAATCAACCATTTATACTTTTTCCCCCCTTTATCTTTTTTGTGTCAGACCATCCTCATCTTCAGTTAAATGCAGATATGGACTCTGAAGACAGCTACTTAAGGTCATGCCAGTGGGAAATATTAAGTTATCAACTCCCCAACTACACTATATGTCTGTAGGAAATTTAATTCTCCAGCAAATTAATACTTGATTTATCTTGCTTTGCTTAATTTACAACCAGAGGGCTTTTTCCTCACTGCTGAGAGCACCTTCTTCTTTAATGATATCAATACTATCTAACAATCTATGGGATGTTCACTCTTCTATAGATCTAATGTTTAATTGCTTTAACATGTCCCTGACCTTACTATTTTGGGGAACAGAAATACAGCAAGAAAGGACAAACTGAGGTGATCGGGTAAATGAGTTTCCCAAATCATTAACACCATGAAGAGCAAGGATTCAGTGTGTTACTTCAGCTTCATAGGATATAATTACATGTTTTGATTAGCAGATATATTTTCCCAGCCTCAGGTGTCAACAAGGGTTCAAGTGTATAACATGTATAAATGGGTGCTAATTTTACTAGTCACGAAAATGTGTTTCGCTAATTACATTTATATCCTCTCAGCCAATTTTAATTCGATATTGCTTCTCTGTAATACATCTTCCTGTTTATTTCCTTACAGTGACATTTGAGCTCTTCCGAATGACACAGTGATTCTAAAATTCAGTGGGCCTGACGAGTTACTTCTCCACTGAACTTCTGTTGTAGTCATGAAAAAGTAGCAAGATTTATGGAAGTCTATACAATTTCATCGTCATTTCTGTACCCTGTGAATTGTATCCCATTTAGGTTGTTATCATCTGGGTCTAAAATCTTACCCACAGAAGCAGTGTTCTTGTTTCACCCAGGTGATTCTTGCTAAGAGTGTAATAACTTCTGATTGTTGACACCAAAAAATAAGGGAGCGAGTATCTCAAAACAGAGTGAAGCCCCTTTCCCTGCCCGGCAGTTTCCTGATAAAGCCTTCTTTCATGTTCTGCTAACAGAAATAAGATGAAGATTGACAACTGAAAGCAGCTCTTTTCAGACAACTAGCCATAGATAGAAGGATTTGGGTTGGAAGG
>VZTO01009854.1:0-34279 GCA_013400615.1 Syrrhaptes paradoxus
TTTTTTAATATATTTGACAGATTTGTAGTAAGTGTTGCAGGTCTGCCAGCAAGCATTTCTGCTGAGGGGAGCAGCTCAAGTGCTGCTTAAGCGATGAAGTCAAATATCACTTGTCTGTGTGAACATGGAGGAAAGGAGGAAATGAAACAACATCTTCTGCCTTTCATTGAAGACTGGCAGTTCTAGTGCTGGTCTCTCCAGTTCTGTTGGCTGGTGTCAGCAAGCGTTGGCTGCTTCAGGGAGACTTTCCAGGTCTGGACCAGGTGACAGCGACAGCCTTTCGTTGGGAGGTGGCAACGGAGCTTTCTCAGGACAGCCCTAGCTAGAGTAACGAAGAGTGAGTCTCAGCGTGCTGGTTCTCATGACATTGTGAAGAATCTCGCATCTGTTCAGAGACAATTCGCAAGAAGCAGAGCTGGGGTGTCCGGAGGAGTGGAGGCATGGCTTACCAGGAGATCATGAGTCCCACATGGGCTGAGTTAGTGCATCAGAATGAATTGGCATCGTGACCATGATAGCTACTCAGCTCATCACACAACACAACCAGCTCAAAGCTGACTTGATTTTGATCTACATCCAAACTCCAGCATAAACAACTGGAAACAGCTTGAACCTTTTAGTCAGGCTTGAAAAATTAAGGGGAGGAGGGTAGGGAGAAGAAAAGAATAACCTTCATTCTGAACTTCATGATTTTCGGGTGGCCTGTGATTCCTTAGAGGCTCTGTGCTGAGGTTGCCTTTAATGGAGTTTATGTATTGATTCCTCTAAACCTTCATCTGTTTTGAGGACCAAGGCTGATGTCCACAATTCTGTTCCATAGACATCTCAGGTGTGCTTGGTCTGGGCAGAAGACCTGATGAACTGAAGGTCGTGGAGTAGGCTGTGGTGCGTGCTGTCTCGCAGATCTGCAGAGGTGAGGTGCTGCCTTCCTGGTGTGTTCGCACCTTGCCTTGGGATGCTTCCTAAGCAGATACTTGTTCCGGCAGATTAGCTGCACGTTTAGGTTCAGAAATGAAGAGAATTATACGTGTATGACATCTACAAGGTAATTCCTCAGATATGTACGAGTGCTTGTCTTACAGTTTCCGTACCCTTTTCTGAATTACAAAGGGAGACAGATTTTGATTAGAAGCTCCGGAAGTATTCTACTTTATAGTTGCAGTCATCCCTAATGAAAATGAACGTTCAGAGGCATTGTCATTAGAGGCTTTGAAATGAGACACTAATAAGCATTTGAACTACATAGCTAGGTAATTCATATGAGGAATGAGTCCACAGAGGTGCTTGTGTCATGCTGTTTACTCACAGGGAAACAGGTCGGTAATTAATGGCACTCGTTAGGCTGTCTAACGATTTTACGTGAGTTAGGCTTTCCTGCCTCTGGGGACACAACTATTAATGTTGTTCCCATCAGTTTCTTTTTGCATCTTTGAGGTGCAATCGACAGAGTATGGTACAGATTAAAAATTATTCTAGCCAACTAGTCTGGAAAGTTTAGGTCTCGTGAAGTCATCCAAGATGAAGACTGAGCGAGGTGGACACACTGACTGGGAGAGATACTCTATCTGCCCTTAGGCTGGAACAGTAACTGAAACCAGGGACAAGCAGATCTGACTAATTAGAAATCTGGAAGAGACCACAAACCACCCTAGGTCTTTTCTTATGCAAGAAGCTGGCTTGCTATAGCTTCTTTTCTAGTTTTCCAGCATTTAAATACAGTTTTTAGTCTACAAGTAGGTTCTTCAGGCCCTGCGTACGTGACATTACTGTGACTCGACAGGAGTGTTAGAGCGGATCTTTTAATAGCTCATGCCCTGCATAAAAGTTACTATGCTAAACTATATTTAGTATTTCTTTAAGCCACTTGGCAATTTCCGAGTTCTACGTTAGAATTGGTGTTATTGTAACATAATTATTGCATTAAAGTAAATTATGTTAAAATTACTATTATTGAACGATTGTGTGCAGTAAGGAGCTGCCCACATTTGATGTGGATAGGGGAAATCCTGCTGGAAAATGCTAACTTTTATTAACAATTCATGGGAAAAGCGGATGGCCTGAGTTACTAGTTTTTTCTTCCTGCTAAAGTGTTATCCATTGATTCTAGTCTTTATTTTTCAGAGTTGTTATATGTATTATTACTTAAGGAAGTTCTTTTACTACTTTGCCTTTTGTTGATAGTACTTTGCAAACAAGCTTTTTCGAGTGTCCAGGGTGGTCAAACAAGAGCACGCTCATCTGAAGTCCAAACCACAACACACTTCACTCAATATAACATTGAATGTCAAAGAAATACTTCTTTAATGTTTTTCCAGTTCTTGTGTGGGGAAAAAAAAAATGAGTATAGCCCCAGGATTTGGAAATTTCTGTCCCACCCAAACGTCCTTTTAAAAGAAGTCAAGTATGATAAGCATTATTTACTTGGAGGGCTTGTCATTGGTACAGACATTTGAAAGAGCAGTAAACAGCATTGAGATATGTTCATATTTACGGCAGGGGGAGAATCTGCTTCGTGCTTGGTCTTTTAGGTTGGCATTTGCCTACATCTGAGTACTCACGAGAAGAAAAATCTCATTGCAGTGTTTATAATAGTTATCTTAAACATTTCCTGTTTATTGCCAAATGAAGTTCAAGGTCTCCTTAATTAGAAAATTGGCTTAGATCTTTATGGATGGCAGATTAATTCAATGGCAGGTTGAAAGAGCCTGAAAAGATTGAGTTAGGGAAGATCTGTTTTCCTGAACATGTGCAGACTTCTGGACTGGATGTAACTAACTGTTGAGGGCTGATTGTAGCAAACTGCGTGTGAGGACTAAAGCACTCGTGTACTAATAGCAAAGGGAATGCTTTATCTAAACATCTGTGCGTTAGCAGTTTGGCTGTTGAACAGGCAGAGCAAGGAGGGAGGAAGCTTTGCATTGACTGAAACACTGGAGCTGGCACACACAGCTGCCTGAACTGTTCATTGCCTCTTGGCCCCTTCCAGGCTGCCGTGTGGGCTGGGCAGAAGGGCAGCACCTGGTGCAATGGTGTTTCCATCTGAGCTGTGAGCAAGGCAAGAGCCAGCAGTTGCCCCTTTAGCACTGCCTCTCGGTATCAACAGAGGCTCTTGGTATCTGCAGATTTATCTATTTCCTGCACCCTTTGGGGAAAACTGACACAATGTAATGTGTTGTGCAGCTCAGGAATCTGATTTTTCTAACAGTACAAACTTCCAATTATAGCAAAACATGCAGCTATTGTGTTTTCAGTTTGGGGCTGCTTCTTGTGGTAAGGCTTGGCACTCGTCAGTGCGTTTGCGACTGCCATTAACGCAGCGACTGATGGAATAGCTCGTGGTTATCAGCTGTGTCCGAGTTGTGGTGTAGATTAAATTTTGTAACCATGTCTGATAATCCTGTTGATCAGTGTACCATTCAAAGTGGATTGCTAAAGCCAAAGGAAAAATTACCTGAATTTACCAAAGCTGAGGACTTCAGTGACTTCAGTTCTGTCCCAGTGGACAGCCCGTGAGCAGTGAGGTCTGCGAGGCTGACCGCCTGCTGCTGCTCAGAAGGGGCATTGCTGTACGAGGACCTCTGGTAAGAAGAGAAGTTTTGCCTTGTGAACAGATGTCAGAAAACAAAGGAATGTATTCTGGCCTGCTTTTAGGTGTTCCCTCTAAGCTTTGAAAAGTCAGTTGGTTTATCACTATCTCTTAATTCCTCAGGGACCAAGATGATCTCGTGTTGGTTTAAATTAGAAACCGTCAGGAATTAAGTTGTGTTTTGAAGAAGCGTGTTTCTCTGCAGAAGTTGCTCACTGTGTGTGATGCTGTGCTCTCCCTGCATTGCAGTGTGGTGTTTTCCAGAAAGCCACCGTATTAAACTGGCTGGATACAAGTGCAGCGCGAAGCAGTGCTCTTACTGGGGCAGTGTACAGGTTTTAAATCAATGAGTAAGTGTTTGCTCAGCCCTCATTTTAGAAGGTTCATCACTTGTGATCCAATTCCAGACCACATGAAGACCCAGGAATGCCTTGGCTGGGCTGCGTCTGCCTTGCCCAGTGTCCAGGGGCCAGAAGCAGATGACGTGGGAAGAATCCAAGGCTCGGATGTCCCCTGGTATTTCCAGATGCATGTTCTCATGGCCGCCAGCTGTGTCCTGAGCCAGAGGTGGCTTCTGTGCAGCTGGTGTCTGATAGCACTGGGCTCATGGTGGTCTGAGTTGACTGTGCTGTCATTGCTAACGCAGAGCTCCACCTCCCCAAACAGCTGAAGAATGCATTAAAGCTGTAGTCTGCTCCCCTGCTTCTCTGAAAGTCCAGATGTTGATAGATCCTGCTGTTTGTTTTCACTTAGAGTGAGTGATGGAGGAGAGAGGTATGTTTCTCTGTGTCTGCAGTGTGTGAGAATGAGCTCCTGCGTGTTTTACCTTGTTTCCCTGAGCAGTGCCTTTCCAGGGCAGGTGAAGCTTCAGTTATTTTGCTTCCCCTTAATAGATGCAGAAAATGCCTTTCAAACTTAGACAAAAATTTCTGGTATTCGGTGGTGAAGAATGACTTGTTTTAGTTGTACTATCTTTTGTTGACTTGAAGATACCTTAATAAAATGTGCTTCTAGTCGAGAACTAGCTAAAGCCTGTTGGTTGGAGGGAAGAGGTATTATATAACTCTGTCAGAGCTGCGTGCCAGCTGCTGAGTGGGCACTGTGCAAAATACTTCAGATTTTTGTTGCAGAAAAAGAAATTAAAAGACTCCAAACTCAGGGCTTTGGGAAATATTAATTGTCCTCCTCCATGCATGCATGCCCTCATGTCCTTTGACTCTGTTCATCATGCTGCTGTTTGATGAGACAGATCAGAGCACTGATAAAATATTCACGACAGACAGTGACCATAGGATCTGTTGTAGCTGGATCCTCTTGGGCTTCCTGTTTGGCTGGGGGCTCAGGACTGCACAGCAAGGGTGGAGGGAGCATCTGCTTCACGAAAGCACAGTCTTCATGTTGCCTTAAAAAGATTGGTAAAATGTCAATTTTCTGTGCAGATGTTTCTTGGGTGGTTTCACAAGGTTTTGAGGGGTCTGGGGCAGCGGTTGGGGTTGGCAGGGACCCTAGAGATCGTGGAGTCCCAGCCCTCACTAGGCTGGAGCCTGAGTTACCATCCCCATCCGGACCCGTGCCGCGGCCGGGGTAAAGCACCATGGGGGAGCAGAGGAGGCTGAGGGAGTGGGAAAGGATGTATTGTCCAGGGGCAGTAGGTACATCCAAGGTGGAGGTTTTGATGTCTGACGTAACAGCAGAGTAATGAAGGTAAAAATATACTTGAATCTGCTTTAGGGACAGCTGCTCAGCTAATGGTCAGCTCTGCACCTGTGCTCTGGAGGTGGAGTCCAACTCTTTTATTCATATAAGCAAAATAATCTTGGTATTACCTTCTTATCAGATAAAGCTGGGATTCCTTAATTCTCACTTGATCTGATGGTGGTTCTTTAGAGCAAATAATTTTAATATCAGGTTATGCCCAGACCCAAAATCCTAAAATAGTGATGATTTAATCTGCTGAAATAGCTAGAAGTGATCTAACGAGCTGCTTCAACCTCCTGCTGTAACGTGATACGCTTGGACTTATGAAAGCAAATGTATTTCTTGGATACTTGCGTGGTATTTTTAGGTTATGATAATGGATCTGTGACCAGAACTGCTCTTCAGAGGTCATTGTATTAGCAAGTGATGAAATGCCAGGTACATAGGATCTTTTTAGGATGTAGTTAAATGAAAAGTGCCTTAGTGTGTTAGAGATGTTTGCTGGTATTATGCACAGTTTCCAGAAGGAAAGGTTTCATAACTCAGAAGTAGCTCCATTTTTTTGGTGTGAGGAGAGCCTCCAGCCCACTGTGTTGGGTCTTACGTAAGGTAGCCATGAGCTGTCCCCCACTTGCTGCCGCACTGCTCTGACCCGAAACCTGTGGGAGTTTAATAATGCAAATTAAACCAGGTAAGGTATGGCTGATCTCCTGGAATTCAGAACCAAGTAGCTTCCCAGCAGTTGGTGGTGACATACCAAGTGCTTTTAAGAGATTCCTGTGCTTGATGACCTCCTTTTTTCAGGGCTGGTTGCTTGTTACAGGTACCGCTCTCAAAAGCAAGGCTAAATTTGATCCTCGCTAACACTGCCATGCTTAAAGCAGCACTTGATGTCTAGACAAGAAAAAAAATAGGGAACTTCTAAGTATCCTTTTTGTCTGCACCATTGCTTTGTTGGCTGCATTAGAACATTTCAGTTTAAATGTATTCCTTAGGAACCAAATAGCTTAAAAGCTCAGAGTTTGCAGTCGCTGCTCCATTGCTGATAAAAGCATGGCAGAGCAGTCGTGCGTCTCATGCTCGGACAGTCCTGCTGGCTCAACAGGAAGCAAGCTTTCATAAATACACGCCAGCTGGGTGAGGTCACAAGTTCTTCTCCTAACTGAGGTGGAGCCTTTTTTTCCTTGACACAGATTGTTTTCTTGTGAAGTTAATTGCATTGCTAAATGACAGGAACATCCTGGAGTGACTGCAGCAGAGTGTGGATCAAAGAGCTGGGGATCTGCAGAAGAGGAGTATGCAAGATATCTGAATCAGTTTTGGGTGAGAAGGGTCAATAAAGGAGGAGGGTTTTCCTTTTGTCTTGCAAGTTGTCCTGTGCCAGAAATGGCTGGACTGAGATTTTTGCATAAATATACTTGTTGGCTGTATTGCATGCTTCTCAACATCTCACTGACACTTCCAGAGTACAAATTAATAAAGGAAATCTGTAACTTGTGCAGCTGGGTGTTGCACAGAAGACAGGTCTCTGCTGAGAACGGGTGATGCTGTGGGAGCACGCCACTTGCAGCATGCACGTGCACACACATCCTTGCTGGCAGAGCTAAGGCTGCAAAAAACTGCTTTAGCCAGTGACAGGAAAATGCAGTTGTAAGGTTGGCCCTCTTTGTAGAAGATAAATTGCCTTGTGTGCAGGCTGGAAGGTTATGGCTGTGAGTGGGGTTTGAAGAGTACACCGCTTTATTCAAATGCCAACTTTTTTTGGCATCTGTGAACTAATTATCAAACAATTGATAGGAAATGTTAATCCACCTGATAAAAGTTCTATTTTCTATAGCAAATGAGGGGAAGATAGAAAGCTAACACTTTCATACAGAAAAATAAATGTGTGAGCTATACTGCTGCAGCTTCTCTTTCAGCGGAACATGTAACTGGTTTGTCTCGCTGTAAGCCGATTTAGTACGCAGATTAGGTGTTCTGATCTGATATTTTTTTGTAGGAATGGAACAGCAGGATAAAGTAATCTGGTTTTGTAACAGCAGGTCCAAATGTGTGTTGAAGTGCAGGACGGGTTAGTAAACCTTGATCAGACTGTTAACGTGAGGCTCATGTTTCCTTCACAGAAATCCAGGGATAGAGTTAACTCAGGCTAGCACAGCAGAAAGCGGTGAGCACCACATGGCAGGGAGTTCTGCATGTTACACACATCGGTGTGGTCCTGTGTACGCTGTATCCAAGCAACACAAACAGACCTCTGCATCCAGTGGCGTAAAACCGGGTAATTGGATGAGTCGTCTCAATTGCAGGCTAATTGCCAGACTCAGCTCAGAAACTCGCTTTCCTGGTGGTGAAACATAATAAAGGGTTCAGCCATTAATTGTTAATCGTGGCTACTGATCAGAAAATCAGTGCAAAAGCTTCATTGTGAAGAATAATTCCTATTTTGTCACTAGCCTGTTAGTCAATTTTATATAACCTTGGATCCCTGAATTCCCTTATACTTTTTTTACTGTTATTTCAAAGCTTCCCACTCCTTTTTGCTTTCTTAGTTTCTATTCCTGCTTCGTGGTTCTGCCTTTTCTGTGTTTCCTTGTTTTGCTTTTTGTGTTGATTCAGTTTGGTTCCTTTTCCAAGGCTTTCTCTTGCCAGTCGTGTGAATCCCCGAACTGAAAATAGACCTGTCTGGACAGTACATTAAATTAAGAACAAAGTTACCTTTGAAATGTTAATTTTTGGATTGGATTTTTTTTTGACACTTGCGCAAACTAATATGTAGCTGAAATGTCCAGCCAAAGTGCAGAAAAGCAAACAAATATGCAAAAAACGCCCAGGATTTTTTTAGGATTTCAGTGTATTTTGTTCATTCCTGTATTACATATTTTTCCTATTCAAGCATGTCTGCACTGTAAAAAGTTTGTCTTTGCAAAAGGCTGTACTGCTTCTTAGAGTCTTTTCCAATTATCAGCAATGGAAGATGTCCGATAAAGGAAATCACAAATTAAAAATGTCTTGAGTCAGTGGGCGGTCCACCTGCTGTGTGGCTAGAACGGAAAGCAGTGTCTTGTTTGATCGGGATATATTTGAGGGTTTTGGTGTTTTTTTTTCCTCTCTTTAAATGTGAAGGAGTTCTCATGTCAGCAGGTGGTTTGGCGAGGGGACTGGTCCCTGCCTAAATCTCAAAGCTGCCAAACCCGTGTGTAGGAAATTCACGAGCCGTTCTGTTCTCCAGAAACCTCAGCTGCTGCCTTACGACTGCATCATGCTTCGCAGCAGTGCCCTGGCTGCCCTTCCGTTTATTCCCACCCCTTGTGTTTGCACGTCCGATCTTGGCGGTGGGTTTTCTTCCAAGCAGGTTGGTTTTCAGGCAGGTCAGTCCTTTGAGCTGTTGACCGGTGGAGATGCTCGTGCCCGGCAGAGGGGATGCAAGCAGCCGAGGATGGTAGCAGGGAGGACACAGCCACTTTTCTCAGCAGCTCTGCCAGTTGATGTCACCTCTGTGGTGATGAAATGGTGGCCCCAGGGCACGGTTTCGTGATCAGCTTAAACTGATCTTGGGTAGCTGCTGTTGCTAAAGGGACAGATTTTCCCCTCCCTGTGCTGGTCCCTGCTCCCCTGCCTGGGAAGGGAGCGGTGCAGCCATGGGGAGGGGGCAGAGGCAGTTGGAAACCAGTAACTTTTGGTGGATGTAGTTCCAGTCTGTGACTGCTGCTGATGCAGGGCAGGGATGTGAGGACCAGAGGCCGTAGCTGAAGTCGGAGGAAGGGGGGCTGCTGCTGCTTGCCAGGAGAAGGGCTGTAGGGAAGCACGTGGGGGAGGAATCTGACGTTTGCTCCTTGTCGTGGGTTTGGTTTGGTGGTGACTCAAGCTGGCACAAGCTCCGGCTGCTGTGCAAGGACAAGGTGAGCAGCTCTGGAGCCAGCCTGCGGCAGGGAGGTGGCTGCAGGCTGATTTACTGCTCCTGCTTGGCTGGGTTAATTTTCATCTAGACCTAGAGCTCCGGTGTGGCTGGGGTTGTGGGTGCTGCTCCAGCACAGAGGCAGTGGGGGAATTCCCGTCTCAGCAGTGGCTGTGTTGGCATGCAGGGGTTGAAAAATCACACCTGAGATTAGGGAATAACAAATTCAATCATTATTTAGGTTGCTTTCTGCCCTGCTTTCTCTTATATAAAAATTGTACCCAGCTAATTTTATCTAAAATTATTCTACACAAGTAAACGGTGGTTTCTTGCAGGGTGGAGGGAAGGACCTTGTGTGGAAATAAACTTTTTAATGTAAATAAATGCAGAGCTGTTACATATTAAAAGCAGTTCTTTACCAACACATCATGTAAGGGTGTTTACATTCTTTTATAAATTATATTAACAACTGACATGTTTGGAAGGTTCAGGGTCTGTAGTAGTGTTGAGTGGAGTGCTCTTGGCATGAGAAATGCGTATGGTAATACCTAAAGGGGAAGAAGGAAGGCGTAGAAAATACATGATGATTTGATAAGTTTAGCAAGTTTCTTTTGCAGCTTCGCTTTGTCTTGGATTCCCTGGGGTTTTTTATCACTGATTTATGACAGCTTGATGTAGGAGTTTGTACTTCGGAAAGAAACATGACCACTGCAAGGTTTCATCTTGGCTGGATTTGGGCAGTTAGAATTTTAATCCCCTGCAGCAGCACTTTGCATTTCCTTCGGAAGGTATTAGTACTTCCACAAATCTGATGTCCTTTTCTAAAAGAAGCCACACTTTGTTATGTTGGCCTGACACACGCTGGGAGTGGAGGCTTAGGTTTTTTGAAAGTAAGAAAATAATACAGGGAGAGCTTTACTGGCTTGAACAGTGTTCATGGTATGAAATAGCAGGTTAGCAATAACTGTTTGGTTTGCCGGGACAGCAGTTAACTGGAAGCACTTAATTGTAAATTTCTACTTGTATCCAGAAGGTTGAAAGCTCAGACTCATCAAACACTGCTCGCTGAAGCATTGCTTCCTCCATCAAGCAGAATTGCTCTCAATCTGGTTCTGCATTTAAACCACCGTTGTGTTTTTGCCGTATAGAAAGTTCAACTTACACTAATCTCAAATCTGCGGTGTGTGAGGCTCAAAATGATTTACCTAGATTTGTTACGTAGACTTACCTGCTTGAACAGTATTTTTTTTTCCAAATGGCACGGTATTTGGTTTAATTCTCAGTATCTAACGTTAAAAACCAAAGTATGTTTTCCAAGGAGGGGTTGGAGATCTGAAGGGCAGCGCAGGGCCTCGCTGCAGTGACTGTCCCTCCAAGCGTGGCCCTAAAATAGGATTTGGCTTGAGCCACGGTTGTTCTAAAGAGCTAAATTTACTGCCCCGCCTGGGAGAGGAGCCTTGGATCCATTTCACTTGCGAAGGAATTTGATTCCCTAATGCGAACAGGCTGTCGTGGGTTTCCCTGCAACTGCAAGGGAGCAGTCTGCTTTCTCTCCGAGATGATTATCTTTCTGAAGCCTGGGCTGCCTTTAATTAGCGCAGGCAGGCTTCATTCTCCAACATCCGATGGCTGAGATTATAGAAGGGATCAAAGTTACAGCTCTTAGATTGAGTGACCAAGCCGAGTTTGATGGAGGAACTCAAGGGAGAAAGGAAGACAAAGGAGAGAAATCTTCATTTATTGAGGCCTGAGTTTTGCAGCTCCCAGGGTTCTGAAGATAAAGATCTCGATTAAGGAAATATTTTGGTGCCTTGGAGGTGATGCAACATTTTTTAACTGGTGCAGGGGTTAAAATTGGTGACCTGAGCATCGTGTTAGTTTGGAAACTGGTTCTGCGCCGAGGACCTTGCCTAGGAAGCGAGCTGGCGGGTTGTCTCCTCTGAAACAGCAGCCTTTGGAGTGAGGTCTGCTGCTGGCACCGAGGCATCGGTGCTCACCAGATTTATGGTGGAAGCAATTTTAATAGCTGTGCGGAAGTTTATATTGTTGACTTGGGTGAAAAAACAGGGATAGTGGGCAAACTCAGTCTGACTGGTTGAGTTGTGTTCCCTAAATAGTAAATATTGAAAGTGGTGAAGTGATTTTAAAATGTTTAAAAATAACTCCCAGGATAGTGATACTTACCTTGGGTCCTGCTAGTTTCATTTCAAAAAATTCACCCACGCTGAGGATCCCCCTTTGTCCCCTTGGTTTCAGTATGAGTGCTGGGGTTTATGGTACAGAGTCAAAATGGGATTAATTTGGGGGTTGTGTGACATAACAAACTTGGTTTCTGTGGTGAGAAGTGTACTTGGCTGAACACATTTCTGCTCTGGCTTGTCTTCAAAGTGCTGTGCAGGTGAAACCAAACTCCTACAGACTATCCACAAAGCTGAATATTGCCACAGGCTGCCAAAGGAAGCAAAAGAAATCCTTCGTAATAAAGTGGTTTTGAAAAGTGACCTTTAATATATGCATTTAGGAAAGCCACAGTTGTAGGATTTTTGCTTTCCAGTTGCACGGAAAGATCCTTTAATGTGTTAAAGATCTTGGCTTCTGAAGAGCGTATAGAAATGCAGAATGTGGGGAGAGGGAAAGGCCGTGTTAGAACCTGTGTTTTAAATTCTAACCGGGGTAAGGAGCCTTTGCGTGAGCCTGGCTGCCCGGGAGGAGGAAGGGGCAGGGAAAACCTTGTGTTCTTCTGAGCTGGAAAACAAGAGGCTCCCTGCATCGCCTTGATTTCTTGAAGTCAAAACCAAGTGAAAATTAAGGAGGATACTGCCATAAACAATGGTTTATTTCCCGTTTGGATACTGACGGCAGCAGTGGCCGTAAGTGTACAGCAAATGCTTCTGCATGGGGCTGCTCCTGCATCCTTGTCACCCAGTTTGTCTCTGGTCTTGTTCCGCTGTTTCAGCTCTTTCCCCTGATTGAAATTTTCATTTAGTTTTAAAATTGACGTGTTTAATAATTAGGGTTCACCCCACGTGGAAGGGAAGCTGTTCCTGGAGTTCAGCACCGTGTCAAATGGGGCAAAGCAAGCTGGTAGACCTGAAACACCTTCAAATTATATTTTCTATGAAGTCTGTCTTAGCGAATGTTAAAAAAGCGAACCTTTTAGAAGGAAAATTGTCATCTAATTCTGGATTCCTTGTTTTGGAACACAGCTGCTGATTCTTCCATTTTTCCTGGCAACAAATCCTGCCTATTGTATGTGGAAAGCAGGCAGGATGTGCTGCCAGCCCGGGGAAGGTGCTCCGAGGTGTTAACTCGCCAGCACGGCTAATCTGGTTACTCCTGGTAACAAACAAAAGCTTTGTTTAAAGAAAATCAAGCCGCGGGGAGGGCTAGCTTTAGTTCTGTCTCCTGGTTCTGGTGGATGTCTCCTTGCTCACTCTGAAGTCTTCCCAGCGTTCAGGAATGCGGATTTGTCCTTTCGTCATGAAGCCAACTGCCCTCCTGTGGCATCACTGACCGTCCGCTCCCGGCCATGCTGCGTGAGTCAAGGTTTCTGTTTCCACTTTGACACCGGACTGAGTCACTTGTTCTGTTGTGAATCTCCCAAGTTTTTTGGCTCTTTGTGTCAGATTTGCTCTTGTTCCTTTCTAGCCTTTCAGGAGTGAACGTTTCCACTGGTTGTGCAGCTTTGACCTGCTTTGGAGATCAGCCCCTGGGTCAGAGCCGTGCCCAGGTGGTGGGCAGGACCTTGCTCTGAACCCAAGATCTCAAATTCTGTTTAGAGGACGCTTTGGGTTTTTTTTTTAGTTTCCAGTGCTGATTTAATAGAACCTCTTTATTTTATATNGATCAGCCCCTGGGTCAGAGCCGTGCCCAGGTGGTCAGCAGGACCCTGCTCTGAACCCAAGGAGATCTCAAATTCTGTTTAGAGGACGCTTTGGGTTTTTTTTTTAGTTTCCAGTGCTGATTTAATAGAACCTCTTTATTTTATATACACGGAAATGTAAATTCTTTCCATGTGGAAGATAAACACTTTTATCTCAGGAATTCTGTTTCCAGACGCACAGAAAAGCCTTTTGGCCTGGAAGTGGGAAGGAGCTGTAAAATGAACAAGTGAGGGGACGAGTTTTAAAGCTGGGGGGTGAGAGCTGTTCTGCCCGAGCCCTGCACGCTGAGCTGCGCTGAAGGGCCTTACCGGAAAGAAGGAAAGAAATAAAATGAATGATGCTATAAAACACTTGGAGAGGAGGTCAGCTGGGGACACAAGCAATACGTTTTTAAAATGTCATGGCAAGCTAAGGTCTTGTAATTAACATGTCTAGAATAAAAAATGCAGCTTTTCCCCTCTCGAACCCCTTGGATTTTGTTTGGAAGGAGTTAAAGCAATTACTCCTGGCCATGCCATCCGCAAATAGAAAATGCCACCGGCATTTATGTGGCGTGTCATGTTCATGTCAAGTATGCTGTTTGCTGTCTTGAAAAGAAAAATAGCTTAAAGTGTCAATTTGACAGCAAATTTTGTGTTGAAAATGGCAGTTTTTCAGTGTTCCGGTAACAGCTAGCTCCAGTCAGGGTTTTTGGCTGTCTGTGAAGAATCTGACCTTCATCACCTGAGCTGTACTCGGAGCCTGACCTGGTCTTTGGTACCTGTTCCCACCCCAGAGCTGTGTCAGCACGGTTTTTTGTGAGAAGAGTGAATCTGGGGAGCTGGTTTGGTTGAAGAGCAGTTGTTTCTGCCCGAGCTGGCTTATGCCCCAGCTGAGCCAAGGGTTGTACAGCGCCGAAGAGGGATGGTGAAGGAGCAAAGAGCCGCTTCTGCAGCCGCTGACAGCGACAGCAGCGCCTGGAGCTCTGCACTTTGGGTGCTTGCAGTGGGCAAAATGTACTAATCCAGCATGAACCCGTTTGAAAGTACTGTTTTTAGGGAATTCAATAGTTTTATCCTTTTTACTCATCAAGGAGGTAATTATAGCTGCAACAAATGATTGTTCAGTTTTGTTTTTAGAAGCAGTCTTTTAAAATGCACTGCTGAATTTTAATTAAAAAACTGTACCAGTTCCTTCATGTAAAGGTTCTGGCGTAACAGGTATCCTGCCTAGTGTAGCAGAAAAACTTCCCTGCCAGTTCTCAGAAACCTTCCTTTCCCCGGGGACCAGCTCCGTTCCTGCGTCCAGTGGCCCGCTGCCAGTCCAGCAGCTATTTTATATTTCGGCAGCTGAACATCCCGTGCGCTGCTGCTGGGGCGGGGTGTGATGCCAAGCCCTGTGCGCAGAGTCCAGTGTCCCCAGGCTGCTGCTCTCGTGCTCTGCTCTTTCCTGTCTCATGCAGAAGGTGTTGGGAGGCTCCGGGCTGGGCAGGTCCCCGTTTCCCTGCCGGCAGATCCTGCCATCCAGAGGGGTGGGACGGCTCCTGCACAAACAGCTCGGTCACAAACCGGCACGCTGGGACCTCCCGGCACACAGCAGGGGCTGGGACAGCAGGGCGTGCTTTCCCCATTAGCAATGGCTTGGGGGGACCTCGTTTTGCAGCTGAGAATTCGCTGTTTGGACTGTGTTGAGTTTAACTGCTGGGAATGTAAATAGCTGCTGCAGTCTGGGCTGTGTCATCTCGGGTTGGGACGGGCTGTGTTCACCATGGGCCGTGGGGGAGGCTTCCAGTGGAGGGTCTCCAGGCTGGAGGCCAGCTGCTGGGCTTGATAAAGCCCTTTGGGAACACTCTCTGCAACAGAATCTTCCAGTTTTTCATCAGTTCTTGATTCCAGAAGGATTTCTTAATTGTTTCATGTGACCAACTACATACAATACAGATAAAACCTGAAAAGGGATAAGGGCAAAACCTGAATTAGCTGTGAAGAGGAAATTCTGTTATTTTCTATAAATTTGCTGATTCTCTAACTAGTTGGCAGAAGGAGTTAGTGTCCCATGGAGCTGCAGTTGGATGTAAACTTTAACCTTGTAGTACTGTAACTCGGAGGGAGAAGAGGTACGCTCGGTTTCAGGGCTGCTCAGGAAGGAGATGGGCTGTGCTGCTATCGCAAGGCTGCATTTTCTGTTTCATGGTTGTGGTCACCGAAAAACAATATTATTTAGTGGCTCTTTCGTGGCTTCCTTATTAAAGGTGGAATGTGGGCCTGCAGGAAGGGTGAGGTCTTCCCTCTCTGCATTTCCGAACCTGACATCGTCATCAGCGGCTTTTCTAAATCAGCGCTGGCCTGGGGACGCTGTCCTGCTGCCACCGGTGGCTGCTGGAAACATCCCTGCCTTCGGAGGAGATCCGGCTTTTCGAGCTGCGACTTTCAATCCCTGATAAACCAGTTAGGTGTCCAAAGTGTGCTTAAGATAAATACATGAAAATTGTTTTGCGCTTCAGGTAATGCTGTGTAGTCTGCGGGTAATCGTTTTTAAAATAGAACCAACCTTCTGCTAGGACGTTACTGAGCCATCTTTGCTTTGCACTTGAATGGATGTAATTTCCTAGGAAAAAGGGGAAGGAGAAATCAAACTTTTAATTAATTTGAAGTTGTATGGGAGTTCTGTTATTTGGTGTTTTTAAATTAATGTTGTGGCTAAAGCCATTCAGAAGCATCCGGTAACTTTACAGCAGTGTGATGAAAGGTTCTGCTGAACACAGATGTGGAAGAATAATAGAACAAACGTTGTTGCCTCTAACGATAATTTCTATAAAATGCATTTCATGGTTCCCAATAGCTAAAAGTGAATTTACAAAATCTTGTAGTAATTTGATGATTGGTGCATGGGTGGGAAGAATTCTGTGAAATCTCCCTCAGCCCCTGTTCTGTGATTCCCCGCAGCTCGGTGTGTTAGCGATGTGTACATATCCAGTTACAAGTGCTCTAAACCTTCTTAGAAGCTGTTTTGAATTATGCCATGGGAGGTGGCTGGTTTATTTCCTGAAGCTGCCGGGTAGGTGAAGGCTGTGTGTTCTCTCCTGGGGTGTCAGAGCTGCGCTGCTGCCGTGGCTGTTTCATCTCCCGGCAGCGAGTGTGTCAGCAGCTGGGGCCAGTGACCTGCTGGGACGCCTTCCTCTCGTCTTTCTCTTACACGAAGCCAAATTAAAGACTGGAGAGATACCCCGGGGAGTCAGTGTCAGCTTCTTGCGTAACGTAGGTGTAGAAACCAGTTGCGTTTTCTCCTGAACAGATTTCTAGGGAAAAGAAGGCAACTGAGACCTGGATGTCGGTGAAGGCAGGCAGGGCAGAGCTGCCGGGCCAGTCTCCTGTTCAGTGCCATTGCTTTAACCAGGAAATCTTAACACGGTTGGGAATGCAAGTAGCTATTCTTAACTATCAGAATGAAATAATTTCCAGCGGGCTGTTTTATTTACGAACAGCTGCATCTGCTGTGGGAAGCGGGCTGTGTTTGGCAGCAGGCACCTTGAGCCGTGTTGTTCAGGCCCCAGCGCGGTGCCTCGATCAGGAACGGATTCTGGCCGGTGCCTTGCTGTGTGCATTGCCTCAGCTGACTTGGTATTTGAGATGAGCCGTTTGCCAAGATGCGTCCAGGCGAGGTACGAAGCTAAAGCGATATGTCGTTTGGTGGCATCCTGTAGACTCTGTGCCGTACACTCTTTCCTAAAGGTGGGTATGACTTCAGGAATGCTGCTGCTGAAAAGCATCCGCGCAGGACTGAAGAGAATGGTGTTTGAAACCAAAGGCCCCAGTAAATCCAGCCCCGTCTTCACGAACGGCATGTACAGTATCAAATTCAGTTTTAGAAGCGGATGGCTCCTCTCTTGCGCAGTCTGTTAAGGGACAGAAAACCCTGGCTGCTCAAGAATTTTGTGTAATGCCATTATCATGCACAGCACTACGTTCCCACAGAAATATTTAGTGGCTTTGTATGCTTCTGTCAGATCAGTTGGCTGATGGGTGCGGTGGTTGCCACTTAGGTTAAAATCTGTCTACAAGTGTGCTGCTGTAGCTGGAGTATTCCTGCACCGTCGTTCTTCCATGTAATTTCTGGTGGGATAAAAAAAAAAAAAAAACAAACCACAACAACAAGAAAAACCCCAAAGTCCCCCAAATAATTGCTCTCTAACAGGATATAATTTTGAGCAGACACAGTATTTCTGTTTGTGTGGAAAAAAAGTTTATCAATCATGTATGTGTTTTCCTAAACAAATAAATATTACAGTGCTTGCAGGTTATGTTCCTGTCAAAGTATTTAAGCGGCTTTTCTCTTGGTCTTGTTGAGGTTTTGAGCATGACTGTATCCTGGTGTTTAATTATTAAACACTTTACAGCTCACAAATAGTTCAGATAATGTGCCATGAAATTGCAGTCAATGCCTTAAACAAATAAACAAGAAAAAAACCAAACAAAGCCCCCAAATAAACAAACAAACCCCTTAAAGTGGATGAATCTTGTCTTTGGAGGCATTTCACCTGTTCAGCTGATGAAGCCTGAGCAAGAAAATGAACTCTCTGTGCGTGACCAGCCTTGCGGTAGGCAATGGGAGGTTGTAGGATCAGAAGGAGGTTTGTGTAGTAGGCGAGGATCTCTGACAGCAGTGGGGGAGACTCTCTGCGCAGGAAAGCAGAGCCCTGGAGTACCTCTGGGTCCTCTGGCCGTAGATGTGCAGGAACAGTGAGCAGCCAAGGAGAAGAGCTCACGGGTGAACTAAATTTCTCTAGTTTATAGATCTAGCAAAGGTAGGGTAAAGCAGCGTTACAGCAGATGAGTCAACACCAAACAAATCTGGGTCAACATGAAACAAATTAAAAGTTTGTGTAAACGGGGATTGGAAAAAGGTGTGGAACTGTGTGCTTGGAGGTTTGGGTGTATTTGTAACGACTGTTAACATCTTTGTCTGGAAGTATGTCTGAGTATTCCGATATTTTTCTGTTGAGGGTAGAGTTCTAAGGGGAATAGTGTTAGCTTCTGATCTTTTAAAGCATTAAATATTTCCTGTTGTTTTAGTATTATGGAAATTGGCAAAAGTAAGTAACGGGAGACTGCTGATGGAGGCTGTGTGCGTGCAGCATTAAGGGGAGGTGTTCGGGCTGCCGTTCCACCGATTGCTGACTGATAAAGCTCTGCAGTGGTAAAATGTAAAGAGGTGAAGTTGCCTGTCCTATTTTTCTCGTGTGCGCTGATAACATTACCTGATTAACAACATATGTTGAAGCGACTTGAATTCGACTCCGTCTTTGCATTCAGGTGAATTTTGCAGCGTCCCGGTTTGCGTGGTGCTGAGCAGTGTGAAATGCTGTTGCATTTGGTGCAGTGGGTTTGTGCTGTGGGCTGGGAATTCCGGGAATGTCGGGCTTTCCCAAGCACCCTGTCCTGGGCAGATCACATCCGCAGCCTCTCCTCGGCCGGGGCCAGGAGCCGGTGCTGCCTACCGCCTGGTGAACAGGGTGATGTTTGCTGCAATGGTCATAATGGGGTTGAAACGTGAAAGTGAAGGGGTTTTCTGAGAGCGTTGTCGCAATCTTTGACCCTGAACATGCTAACTAGTCTGACAATGGTCTTTTTTTCCTCCCTTAGGGCTGAGAAAACAGAGGTGCTCAGTGAAGACCTGTTGCAGGTATTGTAACACAGTTAATATGTATTTTTGAAAAGCTCTTTGTGAAGTTTGAACCTTCTGGGTTTTGTGGAATACTTAATGCCAGAAAAAACCACTGCCCATGACAGGGCTGAAGACAAAGATGCCTTTGGCTGACTTCTCAGCACATAGAGAAGCTATGGTACAGTTTGAGCAGAAAACCTCAGATACTTGTTTCTAAATCCTGTCATATGCCTTGATAAAGTGAAGGAGGAAGCGTTTTTGCTTTTAATTAGATGAACTAGCTTGTGAAGCCTATGAACCATTAGTGCTAATGACTTGCCAGTCTGTCTGGTGGAGGATGAGGAGCTGGGAAGAAGCTATGATCAGGCACAGCTGGTTTCTGTCTTCATTCCTCTTCCTCTTGAGGGGTCAGCTTGGGCCTTGAGAGAAGTGGCAAAAAACATGCCAACTGCTTTCTGATAGATGATGTCAGTTATTTCTGAAAGTCTGGAGTTGCTCTAAGTAACTGTACCAATGCTGCTTGTTTCCCCTGTGATATTTGGTCACACCGACACTTGGTTTGTTTGCAGACCTGTCATCTTTCTGAAGGTGTACCGTCCAGTCAGTACTTTAACAATGGTGGGATTTCCCTTGCGATTGTTGGGTTAGCAAGGTTGACTGATTACATGAGACAAGTGTGACTACAGACTTGTTCAACATAGTTTTCTTCCTCTGATTACTTTGTGAAATACTTTTATAAAAATGGCAGAATAAAAATAGTCAAGGGAAGGCAGGCTGGCTGCTCCATGGGACCTCGAGGCTGACGGCTGTTTCCAGATGATTACAAAGCATCTGCGTATGCTTCAGTTCAGGACCTGTGCATGAAACGGGGAAGCCAGACAAATGATGCAAGTGCTTTTATTTCACATCTCTCCAGCTGTTCAGATTAAAGTGGGAGATGAGAGAATATATCAGCTTTAAAACTTGAATTCAGCACAAGTTCATGAAATCATCTTGAATAACGCTGCAATGAGCTGACCTGTGGTTTTTTTTACGGTGTTTTTCAGGGGATGGCTTTGTTTGAACCATGAATACCCTCACAGTTTGACAGTCCTGTTTGTAATTTCTGGAGAGATGTGTACAACTAAAGGGTGTTAGGACACCTTGATAGCCTTCAAGGGCCCATCTGTTTTCTTGGTTAGCTGCAGAATAGTAACAAGAAGTGAAAGCCAAAAGTACTGCTGCTTCTTGCCAAAAAAATTTTGCAAGCACGGCTTTCCCAGGCACAGAGCAGACTGGCTACACCCAAGTGGAAGAATTTACTCACTTGTTTGTTTGCTCTTGGGGGCTTGTGGAGGGGGAGGGAAGGCTCTTATCTAACTAAAGAGCTTAAAAGCGTGGTACTATTCACTTCAGAAACATGTTTCACAGTGTTCTTTTTTATATTTAGCTCAAGCTTTGACATCGGATTGCCATAGCTTTTTTCTGAAGGGGAATGCTCCGTTTCAAGTGTCTCTGTTAGATGTGTTCCTGTCTGAAGACAAGGAATAGAATTGAGTACTGGGAAGGTTCTACAATGGACCCGCTTTCCGGCATGCCCTTGCAGGGTATAATAAAGCAATTGTGGGATGTTTTGTCCACTGGAGATGCCCTGTGGGTGCAGACAGCAGGGCCTGTAGGTCACATTTTCAGTTCAAAGGTACCTTCATGGAGATGAATGTCTTTCATGGCTTTCCTGACATTTTGAACTAAAAAGCAGATCAGAGAGGAGAGTTTATTATCGTGAAGTTTTGGGGTCATGTTCCTCCTATCAGTCTTCTGCTCTTTGGGGCTGGCATTCAGGCTGCCTGGGAAGAGGCTGTTTGGGAATGTCTGTGCTCCGGAGCCTTGCTGGGGAGCGTGAGCCACGGGGCTTGGTGGTGAGGGCTAGTGCAGCTACAGGTCACCGTGTTTCAGGTGTGGAATAAAACCGTGCTCAGTATGTTAAGAAGTCTTAACTACATGACCTTGCAAAAATAAATGCTTTCACAAAACCTGTGCTGAATATTTTAAGAAGTCTTAACTACGTGACCAAGCAAATATAAACTCTTCCACAAATAGTGGATGGTTGAGGATGTGTTGGTGGTATTTAATTTTGAAGATAACACAAGAAATGAATCAACTGCAACAGCAGACCACAAACAGCACCTCTTGTTCATGGACCTTCTTATGGACTTTTTTTGAAGTCGATTTAATTTTGCGCTTGTTGATATACGCTCTGTGAATTGAAGGCAATGCCTTGTGCTTTCAGAGCAGCCCTTCTTGGGCAGTTTCTCTGCACCTTACTCCACCCTAATAGATTCTTACGAAGCTTTTTGAGCACCTCAACTTGGATCCATCCTGGGGCTGTCAAGAGCTTTTAGTGCCTTCGGTGCCTCATGAAGCCAGTGAAACTTCCCTCTTCCTACCCTGGTCCGTCAGCCCGCCAGCCCACCTCTGCTGGTTCCTTTTCACCTCCCTTTGGACTTAGTAGAGCTGCTGCTCCCCCCTGCCGAAGGGAGCAGGGGAGCCCAGTCCTGCGCCCGTTTGTGCATTCAGGACGGGGTTCCCGCGTCCAACAGCAGTGGTTCTGCACTGATCCTTGCCCAGTGCCTCCCTCCACTGCCATCGTCTTCCTCCCAACCTCTTCCAGCTCCCACCCCTGTGGACTCCTCTTCTGTTGGATCTGCTCTCCCTTTTCGGAGCTGTAGTTTTTACTAGCTGCTTTTTTTCAGACCTAATTACATCCTTCCGGTTGTAACCACTTTAGGGATACACGTATCCCATCGTAGCAGTGCCACATAAACCTGTTGGGAGGAAAAAACTGTGTACAACGTTCTAAATGAGAATTTATAGCATGTTGTGTTCATTAGAACACAGCAGTCTGCCTTCCCCGGAAAACCAGCAGTATATCTGCTCCTTTAAATCCAGGTACGGTGCCCTTAACAGGAGCTAACATGGGGCATAATAACTTCGCACGGAAATGATTACTCTGTCAGCTAATCTGTGTTTGTGTTTGATAGGAAAGCTGGGGAGAATTATTACCCTCCTGAAAGCGTAACAGGAGTGATTTCAGAGCTGTATCAAAAACTGGAGTCTGTTCAGATTATTTCTACAGATGAAATCTATTTTTTTTTCTTGCTTTTTAAATAGAAGCCATTCCAAAGGGCCTCCTTTTATTCTTGGTGAGTCATCAAAATGCAGATAAACCGCATTCTTCTGGTGCTGTGCATAGAGAGCTCAGTGCCGTAAGCAGTTCTGTCCCAGTGCTCATCTCTTTCATTGCTTTTGGTATTCTTTGAAATAAAATAGTCCACATTCCTTACTTAAAATCCCTTAGAAGAACAGTTGATTAATGTATATCTTTGTCGTAGTTCAGCATCTGAACTTCTTGTAAGCCGTAGAACTTGAGAAATATGCAGCCCAGAACTAAGCGTGGTGCAGGAGGAAGATTTTCTGCTGAGGCCAGGAAAATAACTTCTGTTTTGTGTTTTGTTTTCTCTTCCTCCCCTCTCCCCTTCCTGCTGACTAGATCGAGAGACGTCTTGACACTGTGAGATCTGTCTGCCACATTGCACAGAAGCGGTTAATTGCGTGTTTTCAAGGCCAGCATGGTACAGATCCTGAGAAGAGGCATGTGAGTACCATTTCCCACGGGCTCAGTCTGAATGTGTTCTGGCCTTCGAAATACTGGTCAGTGCTATGCCTCCAGTTATCCAAGAGAAGAAAAACTGTAAAATCATCACATACGGTGATGTTCTTTGGTAAAATCCTAGCTGTAATTCCCCATCCAGATATAGATAGGAACATGACCTTGGAGTACCGTAGTGGTGTCGGGACACTCGCCTGTGTCTGCAGTGTGCTGAGTGCTTACAGCTTTCACAAGACCTGAGAAAAGAAGATACTCTGCAACTCCCATCAGACTCCTCATGTTTAGAATTACCTTGGTGCCCTGACATCTCCAGTTAA
Organism: Syrrhaptes paradoxus; assembly: GCA_013400615.1. Lineage (NCBI taxonomy): Eukaryota > Metazoa > Chordata > Aves > Pterocliformes > Pteroclidae > Syrrhaptes > Syrrhaptes paradoxus. Next base: position 22,673 of record VZTO01009854.1, read on the forward strand.
CTGTTCAGGTTTTTCTGTGCAGGTTTAATTGCCGCCCCTCTTTAGCAAAACCATAGGTAGGTTTTCTTAAAGTACTAGAAACAGAAATAATTAACATTCAAGTTTTCTCTTATTGAATAACGGAGACCTCCATTATCCAGGGCACACAGAACGAACCTCTGCAGAGGGGTGGATGACAAGCTAGTTGCTTAGATTTCAAGTAAATGTTTTCTTGTCTTTGACAGTAGTTGAGATCCGTTTTGGGCCACTCATTCCAACTGAGACTGAGAAGAAAGTGCTTTTCAAAATATCTGAGAACAGGAGCCTTAAGGCTTGAAACTTTTAGTGACCTGGCATTTTCTTAAAGTCAAAGAATGAGCTGCATGTGTGTATAATAGAAAACATATGGAAGAAGAGAAATATCTTAGAGGGGATGTGCTGGGGAAGCTGGAAAGAGTGAACAGCACTAAGCTAAACTAAGCACTGCTGCTTCTTTTCCATAGAAAAAACTTCCTCTGACAGCTCTTGCTCAAAATATGCAAGAAGGATCTGTCCAGCTCAGTGATGAAACTCTGTTGGGGTAAGTGTTTGGCTTTCTGTAGAAGTTGCAGTCTGTCATTTTATTGCCTGCAGGGCTCTAATGAGAGACTTTGGGTACACAAAGGCTGTTTTCAATCCAATGAAACTAATATTTCAAGATTCCTTCTCTCATCCAAAGGGAGAAAACAGTGAGCAAGCATTTCTTCTGGAGTGATCCTAGGGGCAACTTTTAAGCTTGCTCTGAATTGCGTTCCAGAAGATTCTGATTCTCTGCTATCTTGAAAGCTTTTGAAAGTGGCTTTTCTCCCTTTGGGTTGGTAGAATTATCATCTCCATTTAAAGTTTAAAATTTAATGTAAATACTGCATTCTGCAGGTGTGTGTTAATGACTTAATGCCAATTTGCATTAATAGCTTCTAGTTTAAAATAATGCCAGTTTCCTTATCCTGGCGAAGTGCGTGTTTGAAACTTCCAGGAAAGTGGCTGAAACAAATGAATGTCAGTATGCTGAATTCCTAGAGCAAATGTGTTTCCTTGTTGCTGATGGGAATGCTAATGGAGACAGTGTAGAATGACCTTAAAAACCTTTGTGTGCTTTTTTGTGAGCTGTTGCAGGAGATTTAAATGTGGATAAAAATCTTTGAGAATAGGGTTTTTCCTTATAACAAGATTTAAAGAAAAGGTCAGGCTGTGGTTTTGGAACCTGAGACTGCTGCATATGTGACTGCTTAGCGTTATTGTGTCAAGGCTTTTTCACATTAAAGGGGCTTAGGAGAAAATTAAATACTGCCTTGCGCAATTTTCCTGCATCTGGTGAGATGGAGGGATGGGCTTTGAAATAAATACTAACTTCTCTGCCCCTAGGGCCAGTATAATCACCTAGATGACTTAAAGCCTCCGAAAATGCTGTAATGGCTAAGGAATTTCAGAAGACAAAGGTTTAATAGCACTCCTTGCCTATCCCGAATTTGCCCATGAGGGTATAGAGCATCTTGGGTTTGTGCCATTAAGTAGTGCCTGGCTGTGTACAACACAAAGCTTTCAGAAGGGGAGCAGACTGTTTTGTTTTGAATCTTTCTTCCTGACTCAGTAGTAACTCTCATTCCAACTCCCTGTAATTGTTAAAGGAAAATGCTAGATACATGCGGCGATGCAGAGAATAAACTGGCAATGGAGCTCTCTCAGCATGAAGTACAGATCGAAAGAGAAGTTTTAGATCCCCTGTGTCTGCTGACAGAGGTAAGTCACTTCAGCCTGGCTGAGGAAATAAATCCGGATTTATGTATAAACGGAGCAAAAAGGCTTTGTCTCAGTGCTAACAATAAAACTGTTTTAAGGAGCCACGCATTAGTGGTGGAAAGTGGACATGAAATCTACAAAATGCAGTTTGTTACGATACCCAAATTAAAAATAAATACAAACCTTGAATTCTCGTTTTAGACAGAGATCCCGAACATTCAGAAGCAGAGGAAACAGCTTGCAAAGCTGGTGTTGGACTGGGATTCTGCAAGAGGAAGGTAAGAAATAATTTTAATTACTAATTCTCTTTCTATTCATGTTAACTTCTTGTTGGCATCTGGTCTGGTGCCAGTACTTGCTTCTGAAATGCTTCATGCATGTTAATACTTTGCTGAAAAAAGACAAACTTACATGTAAGTTATTCCGAAAAGGACTCATGTCTGCTAGATCTAAACAGAATCAAGGTTTAGGAGCTCTTGTCTATATATAAATAGGAAAAATGCCGAAAACTTGTCTTCATTCCAGTTCACTTAAGTCGTCCACTTAACTAAGGAACAGGAGTCTCATTTTCTCACCATGCCCAGTGCTTTGACAGCGTTAATTGAACCATCTCCTGGGTAGGGGCATAGTACTGCCCAGCTTACTGGTAAATCCCTCCGAGTGACCCTAAGCTCTGGTGACAATTTCTGTAGCGTTTGTGGGGATTGGTAGTTCTAACACATTGTACAGCTGTGTTATGGACTGTGGAGAACACAGGATTTCTCTAGTGGTTTAGCAATTGTTCCAGTTGTAGCTGTCTGTGAATGATGCCAGCATGTCGTAAATGGTGTATTCTGAGCACCTTCCTTAGTTCTGTTGGAAAACTTCTGAAACTATTGGGTTGGTTTTCTGGGAAAAGAAGCCAGTTGCAAAGGAGCCATAAATGCAGATTGTTGTTTAATGTTAGTTTTCAACAAAGGACCGGAGCCTTTCTTCCACAGGTATAACCAAGCCCACAAGACTTCAGGAACAAATTTTCAAGTGCATCCTTCAAAAATAGAATCTCTAAAGGAGGAGATGGATGAAGCTGGAAATAAAGTAGAGCAATGCAAGGTATGACAAGATGAGTGTGTCCTTTACAGAGCTCTCCCTAGCAGCAGCAGCAACCAGAACTGTGAGCCTCGCACGTGGCTCTGGCTGACCGCTGCCGTCACAAATTATGTGGCTGTTAACGAACTGTATGTCTTCAAGGTATATTAATGCTAGCTGCTCTGCCTTTGAATTTCTTGAATTTAATGAGGAACTTTTTTTTTTAAATGAGTACTTGCATTATTTTCTGTTTCAGTCTGGTGCAGTTATGGGAAGGAGCTGTGTCCTAGACTTGACTGAAATGTTCAGAGTGTCTGTGTGCAGTGTGAGCCACCTGGGTGAAAGTCAGCCTGCTGGCATAGAAGGAACTTTCTGTTTCACTTCTCAGTTGTCAAATGCTACCTTATGCCACAGTTGAGCTGAGCACCTTTTAGTGGTGCTTGTCTTTGTATGCAGGGGTTGGTCGTGAATGGTGTATTGCCGTGCGAGCCAGTTGTTGACTTCAGTGAGCCGCTGCTTTGCTGTATAAACCAAAGTCAGGCATTTTGAATTAATTGTGCTTGGAAGAATACAAGTAGCAGAGTAAGTGGATTGCTGGCATCCTGTACTGCCAGAATTGATAGTTCAGACTTACTGCAGGCACCGTAAACGTGTACTTCTGGTTTTCTGTGTAAGTTGAAATGCCCCTGGAAATGTGATGTACTATTTTGCATTCCTTTCTTTTTCAAAGGATCAGCTGGCAGCAGACATGTACAACTTTGTGTCCAAAGAAGGGGAATATGCTAGATGTTTTGTTATGGTGAGTATTATTTCAGTATGACTTTAATTGCAGCACGTTTGTGCATAGACCCTCGATTCTCAAAGATTACATTTAGTGTGCTAAACCTTCTAGTCTTGTATTATGTGCTCATCAGAAGCTAATGCTCTTTTTGTTTTTAAAATGTGGCTTCTGTTCTCAGTTATTAGAAGCACAAGCAGATTACCATAGAAAAGCATTAGCAGTCATAGAAAAGGTCCTACCCGAAATTCAAGCCCATCAAGGTAAAGTAACCTGTGCTCTGGCTAATGCTTCTCCTTGCCTGTGCCACCTATGCACAATATTCTTCTCCTTTATCTTGATTCTCTTGCATGCAGACTTATTTAATAAGGCCATTTTAATCTATTTAACAGTTTTACATTCCCAAGCATAATTCCATCTCTGTTCTCTAGCGTTCTCCAGCCATATTTTAACACACTAATAAACACTTAGGGTCTCTCTGATACCCCAGAGGGTAAAGGAAGGATTTTTCTATTTGCTTGCACTTTGTCCTTGATATCGTGTGACCTTTTGCTAATTCATAACTGGCTTTTTAGGCCAATGAAAGTTTCGTTGTGATTTAGGAATTTTTTAGGGTCCTTGCTTCTTGAATTGTTTCTAGGCGATTATCAGAAAAAAAAACTCCTCTCGTTCTAAGGAGCTTGACTTTTTTCCCTACTTTTATGCAATCCCTTTTTCCCAGTGTGCACCCTGCACCCCAGCTGGCTCGGGGAGTGTTCACATGATTGTGTTGAATATCAGCATTTGGGAAAAGCAAGTAACACAGCTTCATCTCTGCCCCGTGCTGCTAAGCTTTGTATTGTCAGCAGGAGTTGAGGTGTATCGTTCATGGTTTGGCGTGAGGGTGCACTGTGTGGTGCTGAAATTGCTGTTCTGAATCCTGTCTGTACTGCCTCTGTATCTGCCAATTGCTTTGAACAAGAGGTAGGCTGAACGACATCTGAGAAAAATAAATTCTAAGCTGAACAAGGCCCAGGTATCTTCAGTTGTGGACCACATGCAGGTTGTAAAAGATGACGCAGAATTCTGTGCCCTGTAGAGCTGGTGGGAGACGAGGTAATGCAAACGGGCGATGCTCCCACAGCATCGGGGCTGCGTTGTGGCTGGAGGGAAGGCTCTCTCTTTACGGATATGACTGCTTGAATTTTTGTTGTTGCTCAGCTGCTTTGTAGGAACTTCATATGACAAATGCTTCAGAATGGGTTAGCTTTCCTCGAAGGTGGACTAGGAGCAGGGTGTCCAGGGGTCCGGTGTCTAAGTGTAATGCATGACTTCAGGTGTGTTTCCAGCTGTCACCCAAATGTGACTTTGGACAATCACTAGGATTTCTTATCCTAATGTTTCCTGTGACTTGCAAAACTGGGGAAAACGACATATGCCTCCTGATGTGTTAATGAATGAGAGGAACAAGAGCCTTGTGAGGGATATCGTTGATGTGATTTTTTTGTAAACACAGGGTAGATTAAATCCTTTGCAGAAGCACCTTGTGTCTTCAGAGGACTCTTGCAAAGTCTTTGTCTTTCTTGACCTTTTTTCCCCATAAAAGCAGTAATGCATCTGTACTAACAATAACCTTTTACATCTGCATTTTTTCAACTAAGGCAGCAGAAATGGGTAAAAACAGAAATTGTAGGAAACAAAAAAAATTGCATTCAGTTTGGAGAAACTTGTGCCAGTTTTCATTTTGAGTTAAGCAACAGTTTCAAAACTGACTTGACAAGTTGTGGAAGCGTTAGTGGTGGGCTGTTAATGTAATTCTAACGTGAGACATCAGGGCTAGTGACATCCGTTTTAAGTTGCTGATTGCTTGAATCAGCAATAAACTTTGTATTAACAGCCCAGGGTTTTGCACCTTAAATACAGTTAAAACTAATTTCAGCCCAGGTGATGCAATCTGGACAAAATTTTTGTCGAAGTTCCTTGCAAACCTGAGCCATTTGGTGTCTCGGCAAACCAGAATTAATGTCACTTACAGCCATGCGGTGGCACTTGTGTTGAGGCGTAGTGGGATGAGCATTTCCAGTTGTTCAGAGGATTTGTGTGTGATGTTCCATCCAGAAAGATGCAGAAGTATTGAACACCAGCCGGCTCGTTTTCTCTTTACTGATGCTATAAGGAACCTGGCCAATTAAGGGCTCTGAAACTCCTACTGTATTCTGAAAAATTTCTTTGCTTTACTGGAGGTTTTGTTCTTTTCTTGTCCGGGACGTAACTCAAGTGTTTGTTAGATGTTTTGCTCAGTGTTTTGATACTCTCCAACTAGACAAATGGACTGAAAAACCAGCTTTTGGAACTCCATTAGAAGAGCATCTCAAGCGCAGTGGCCGTGAAATCGCCGTCCCTATTGAAGCCTGTGTAATGATGCTTTTGGAAACGGGAATGAGAGAGGAGGTGGGTAATACCTCGTCACATGCTGTGAAGGACAGGAAAAGAGCTCAGTCAGACCCATGGGCTGGTGTCTGTACTTTTTAACAAGTAATTTTGTTCATTAGTGTAGATGGTAAATCTTTTGCAAGGGAATAACCTTCAGCACTATTTGAAGTATCTCAGAGATGGATGCAGGTAGAATGAGCAATTAGGAATGGGCCAAGGTGAGAGGGAGCTGAAATATTATCAGATGGTGGTGGCATGTTAAGAGCCAGCTAGGTCACAGCTGTGTAAGGTGAAGACACTGAACTGGAAACTCTTCAGAAGGAGGCTGTCATAGAACTGCTACTGTTTCATGCTTGTACTATCGTGTTCTTAGCGAATACGTTTTATTTTTATTATGCAGGGTTTATTCAGAATTGCTGCTGGAGCCTCCAAGCTGAAAAAGCTGAAAGCTGCCCTGGACTGTTCAACTTCCCAGCTTGACGAATTTTATTCCGATCCCCATGCTGTCGCAGGTATTGTGAATGTTCTGAATCAGAACCGGGTATGAACTGATACAGCGCGAGTTTCTGCGGTTCACTTGACTGTTGACTTGCTGAAGGGGAAGGTGTTGATCTCTGTGCAGATAAACTGTGAATGAAAATAAATTGAAACATCACTTCATTGCATAACTTCACACATAAGTATGGAGTGCACGCACTCATCACACCTGTATTCATGTCTGCGTGAGAGAGCGATGTTTAAAATTCAGGTGATCGTAGTACTCCAGATATCATGTTTCCCCTCATGACAAGAGCACTAACACGATCCAGGGAGATTAGAGCCGTATGTAGGCCTTTTAATTAGGTCTTTGTTCCAAAGAGATTATTCATAGTTCCATAGTACATGTTTCTGTCCAATTACAGTAATTACTGGAAGACCCTTTGTGTTAGATGTTGAGCAGATGCACTGTGGAAACGTCAGGTCTTCCCACTGTTTCACTGGAACTTGGGTCCTGCTGCACAGATTAAAGTGCTCTCCTCAGATTTGCAATTTTAATGACGACGGAAAGCATTAGCCACGAGGCTAGCCTGTTTCTGCTCTGCATTGCAGGTGCCTTGAAATCCTATTTGCGAGAGTTGCCAGAACCTTTAATGACCTACAGCCTGTATGAAGAATGGACGCAAGCTGCAAAGTAAGCATACTAAAAATAGCTGTATGGGAAAACGTTCTATAGATGTTTGTCAAATTTGGTTCTTCCTGCGTGAATTCATGCTTTCTTATTTCTGCTCTAACTGGTAAATATTTTGTGTAACAAATTATTTTAAATGTTGTGTTGTAGCTTAATGCTAATTGCATAAAAATGTAGGGAAATATCTGTTATGTTTAAACATAAGGACTGCCTCAGACTGTTGGCTGCATAGTGCTGGTGCATAAGCAGTTTTCTTTCGTTGCAGGTAGAGATAATTCAGGGATTTGACTGGCAGGTTACTGAACTACGAACACAAAACAGTGCATTTGTTTGGCATAAACGGGAAGGTTATACAGTCATCCCTTTGTTCACTGCAGAAACAATAATTTTCTGATTTGAAAGTAAGATGTAATGGAAATTTTTTTTCCTTTCAGTATTCAGGACCAGGATAAGAAGCTGCAAGAATTATGGAGAATTTGTAACAGATTACCTAAACATTATCATGCTAATTTCAGGTATGTACAAACATCCGTAACTGGCAGCACAGCCACTTTGATGCTAGAGTACCAAGTTTCAAAGCTGATTAACCAAAACTCTAATCCAGGGGTTTTCTTCTTGGCCAAATTCAGTTAGGTTTATACGAGGACATCCTGTTTAACAGGTGGTTGGTGTGCATTGGTGGTGGTAGACTTTTTTTTGGTCAAGTTAATTCATAATGAAATAGTGATGCGTAGAACCTTTCTACTTCAGGCTCATGCTGTTGGCACTAGTACCTGACTTTTCACCAGCTGTGCTCTTCATTGTATTTTCCAATCTTAGAAATCACCCAGTTGTATCTTGCGTGTTGTTTTTCCTTTTGATTTTGCCTTCTGGGAATGAATCGGAACAAAACCAACTCTGGTGACTTCTAGAAGTGTGGAAGTTCATTACAGGATGTTAAAATAGCTGTTGAGTAGGCTTTCTCAATCTAAACATTTTTTCTGAAAATATAATAGTTCTGTAGTTCCATTTTCCTAAGGTGGGAGGTGCTTTCTTTTCTACCCAGTTCAACTTAGTAGACAGCTACCAAGCAAGAAGGCTGCTTATCTTATTTCTGTTCAGTTGGGAGCTGTCTTTGAGTTCTTCAATTTTCACTTAGTTGTTCTCAGCAAGGCATGCTCTTAGTTCCTGCTGTTTAATTATTTCTTTCTTTTTTGTAGGTATTTAATCAAATTTTTAGCAAAGCTTGCACAGAACAGCGATGTTAACAAAATGACACCCAGCAATATTGCAATAGTCTTGGGCCCCAACTTGTTATGGGCGAAGAATGAAGGGTAAGTTGTTGTAGCAAAGCTACAAAACAGAGCTTCCAAGAACCTGTTGAATTTCTTGTCAGGTTGTGTTAAATCACGTAGACCATTCACAGCAATGGACTAGTTGCCTACAAAATATTTCAGATGTTATTTCAGCCTGTGCCTGCAGATTCTTTTAGGCATGCGTCTTTTTAGGAGTATTTCCAGGTGCTGTGAATATTACTGGACAGTCTAGGTTTCATCGAAGTGTGAAGTTGCTCTTTAAGTGCCACTTAGGAGTCTTGATACATCATGTTTAGCATAACTTGTCATTTGGGTAATAAGAATGTCTTTATTTTCTTACTTTGATGGAACTCTATAAAGTGTTGTACAAATCTCTTCTGCAGATCCCTCGCTGAAATGGCAGCAGCAACGTCGGTCCATGTGGTAGCAGTTATTGAGCCAATCATTCAGCATGCAGACTGGTTCTTCCCTGGAGGTAAATTCTTGCCATAGTTAAAAGAATTGGATATTTGTGATAACCCTGTGCGGGTAAACCTCCCATAGCTTTCTGTGGTGAGGGACCATTTTGTGTACATATGTCTTAGGATGCCTTCTCTCTGTCTCTCAGATCAAGATTTCAATGTGTCTGGGGCATTTGTTGCAATTCCTGCTGTTAATTCCAATCACTTGTCGCACACTGGGAATGAATATGAGTCTGGGACACTGGAACGGAAGCGGCCCGTTAGTATGACTGTAATGGAAGGGGATTTGTTGAAGAAGGAGAGGTACGTTTCATTTTCAGGTTAGGTTTCACTTATTAGCCTGCTCCTGAGAACTGGACACTGAGAAGGCTGCAGTCAGACACTTTTATTGGTCTCAGGAGGAGAATTTATTTTAAATTCTGTAGGTAACAGGAGTGATTTATTTCCCCCCGTGTTGTTGCAGCCTGAGGAAGGTTCAGAGGCAGTGTACTGGTGTTTACTTCCAGTTGTACTCTGTGCATCTTTAAAAAAACCCAAGCAGATAATTACGGCTTCCAATTACCATTTTCCTGTGACAGATCTGGGGGGTCTAGAATCCACTGAAACAGAAGTGTACGTAGTAGCATCTATCCGTATCTAACTCCTGCTATTCCATGGCTTCTTTTTCAAAGCCCCTAAGCTGAGGTGGTGTTACCTGGTGCCTTCATGATAAGACTTCTGAGTTGATGATGGTACAGTATGCCACAGCAAACAGTAGAGCGCTAAACAATAAAACCTGCTGTTTTCCCATATAACATGTAGTGTAACGCTCATTTATTATCACTCATATCATGAATATTCAAGTGATGTTCCGTTCTGTTTTTAGCTGTTTATGCAAATGTTTGTTACCTGAATGTTAACTATGGCTAGCCACATGCACATTTATCAGCACTGAGAGAAGAAAATCAATTCGAGATTCCCTGTCTTCAGTGTAACAAGAATAAAATTCTAGAATATTCATTAAAAAAAAATAATAAAATCTGTTAGAGTTTTAATCTGTTTATCCATAGTTCTCCTTTAAACACAAATCGTAGCGTGTATCCAGTGACTTTTTTTGTCTATTTTGAAATCCGTACTGCAGCTTAGAGATAAGGTGTAATAAAGCAAAATTCATGTGGCAAAATGTGTTCAGTGAGGAGGTGTTCTGGTATGTAAGGGAATTTATGTATTTACCTGTAAAATTACTGAGTGGTTTGACCTCATCGTCATCTGTGTCTGTCCTCAAGTGTAATTGAGTAGTTTGTTCCAGTTCTGTTTAGCGTGCCCCTCCGTGCGGATAAGCCAAATAGCGTTGCATGTCTTAACATCCGTGGTGTTCTCGGCAGAAAGCTGAAGCTTTCCTTGTTGCTGCTTTGCATGCTGAGCAGCAGGGGTTGCGTTTGTCGTCGTGGTTTATAACATCCAGTTGTCCTGCTGCGTTAATTACCTGGTGTTGGCTGCCGTGGTGTGTTTACTCTTTCTTCTTTCTGTAGCTTTGGTGTCAAGGTTATGGACTTCCAAGCGAACCCTCGGAGGTGTGGCACTATAAATAGAAAGCACACATCCCCAGCCTTCCAGCCACCCCTTCCACCCACGGAGGCTGGCGTGCTGGCTCAGGCTGGAGCGGAGCAGCACTCCCAAGCTTCTGGGGCTGAAACAAGCCCCGTGGGTGCTGGTTCTGCTCTCTCTGCTGGCACAGCAGAACAGTTACAAAGTCAAGGAAATGAGGATGTCAGGTAAGAGGCATGGCTTCTGCTGGCAGGGGCTTCGCAGGCTGCTTCAGCAGCAAACCGATGTGTCAGCTGTCTGTGCTTCACCAGGCACTTCGGGCTGGAGTGCACGTCCTCTTGTGTGAAGCCTTGCCAGATGTGGGCAGAAGCACAGTGCAAGAGCTCTTGCCACGTGTATTGATCCAGAATCGATCTTCTGAAATAGCATACATCGTTCTGTATGTTCCAGAACTGATCTTCTAAAATAAGAGAATCCTTGGGGGGGAAAAGATGATTAAAAATACTAAAAAAAGGCTGTGCTTCTGCCACCCCTGCTGACCTTTGCAGGTTGTACTCTGGAGATGTCCCCACAGTACGACTGTCAGTTTGCTGCTGAAAGAACAAAACCTACTGTGGGCAATACTGGAAACCTGTTGTTCTCGTTGTTTGTTTCTCGTACACGTTATCTGAATGTGTCTCTTTTATGTCTGTAGCCAGTGTTAGTGATGACCAGATTTGCTCACTAGAAAACTGGAAGTTGATATATTGTACTTCAGTATGAGTTTCTTTAGGACAAGCATGTATACAGGCTTTATTGCTACTTCATTATTATTGAAACTTTGTGCAATCGTGTCCCCAGTATCAGTATACACGGGCACCAAGAGGAGCCTTGACTCTTCCCTTCATGTGTGGTGAAAGCTGCATTTTGCTTTCAGTATTTTGTGGTCTGAGAGATACAACAAACCACATGTAAAGCCTGTAGTGCTCCCCAGACATGAATCTCTTGCCTAGCATCTTGCAGTAGAACATCCCTGGAGTTTTGATGCAGCATTGGCTCCTTTGCATACAGCTTCTGTTCTCAGGTGCCACTTTCACAAAAAACTTCTCATTTGGAAATCCCCCGCGGACTCATGTTTCCCTCACAGCTGTCCTCTGCAGC
>VZTO01009854.1:35335-55761 GCA_013400615.1 Syrrhaptes paradoxus
CAGAATCGATCTTCTGAAATAGCATACATCATTCTGTATGTTCCAGAACTGATCTTCTAAAATAAGAGAATCCTTGGGGGGGAAAAGATGATTAAAAATACTAAAAAAAAGGCTGTGCTTCTGCCACCCCTGCTGACCTTTGCAGGTTGTACTCTGGAGATGTCCCCACAGTACGACTGTCAGTTTGCTGCTGAAAGAACAAAACCTACTGTGGGCAATACTGGAAACCTGTTGGTCTCGTTGTTTGTTTCTCGTACACGTTATCTGAATGTGTCTCTTTTATGTCTGTAGCCAGTGTTAGTGATGACCAGATTTGCTCACTAGAAAACTGGAAGTTGATATATTGTACTTCAGTATGAGTTTCTTTAGGACAAGCATGTATACAGGCTTTATTGCTACTTCATTATTATTGAAACTTTGTGCAATCGTGTCCCCAGTATCAGTATACACGGGCACCAAGAGGAGCCTTGACTCTTCCCTTCATGTGTGGTGAAAGCTGCATTTTGCTTTCAGTATTTTGTGGTCTGAGAGATACAACAAACCACATGTAAAGCCTGTAGTGCTCCCCAAACATGAACCTCTTGCCTAGCATCTTGCAGTAGAACATCCCTGGAGTTTTGATGCAGCATCGTCTCCTTTGCATACAGCTTCTGTTCTCAGGTGCCACTTTCACAAAAAACTTCTCATTTGGAAATCCCCCGCGGACTCATGTTTCCCTCACAGCTGTCCTCTGCAGCACAGGCAGCTGAAACAAAACACTGAGAGTAGTGTCTGAAAGCTGCATTTAAATCTGCACAAACTCTGCGTTCAAGTATTTGCAATTTATTAACAGCATCTGGAGAAATTAGAATTGCTGTGTGCCAGTAAAAGCGACTGAGAGGTGTTAGTCCTTCTGCTATGGGTAAGATGCTGCAAGAGACTATAAAGACAGGGACACGAGGGAAGACAGCAAGTGCCTAGCAAGAGGAGGGGACACTGCCCAGTATCACCTCGGCTGGTTCATGCCCGAGTGCTGTGTTTCCCCCCAGTTCTATGGTCTTCATAGCCCAAGATCAGGAAGAGCTGAGTTCTGAGCTGAATCTCAGAGATTTTACAGGGGTTTCTCCCTCGAGACAAGCTCTGGTCTCCCAGCAAGGTAAAAGCTCAGTTCCAGGTAGGGTGGAGAGAAGATGTCAGGGAGCCAACAGTGGGGAGAGAACCCCTGCTGTCTCCAACCGCAGGCTTTTCCCTGCACCCTCCCAAGTGCTTCCAAAGGCTCCAGCAGCGAGGGCCACCTCTGCCTCACCCATATACGATACGTAGCAAGTTGGTTCTTGTCCTTTGGGGTTTTTCTTCTGGCTGAGCCTCACAGATTGCCATCGCTTGGACCTTAGTAACCAGGTGTACAGATAACTGCCAGCAAGTCGGATGTGGTGCTGTGGCAGAATGCTTTGCAGAAGCTCCCAGTCGCAGAGTGATAGCTGTATTTGAATGGGGAAACTGGAGAAGTCACTCTCTATGAACCTTCACGTTGGGAGTCTTGTTTCTAAAGGATCTGCAAGTGCACTGAGGCTGTGTTAGCATGAACGCTGTACTCCAGGGTGTCAGAACTGCATTCCAGCCGGTACTGTGGCACTGCAGAACTGCTTGGATGCCTGGTTTAATTTTGGTAATTAATTACGGGCTTGCCTGAAGCCTGCTTGCCCCTTGTTTGAAGGGCTGTAGCACTGTTCAGTCTCAGGAAACACCAGCCAGTGCAGGAGTTCTGAAGCACTGGAGGGTCAGAGCTATAGTGCAGCTCATAGTGTAAACCCGAGTGGGTGCAGCTGGTCTGGGCGAGGTGTGTTACACTCATCTTCTAATTTAGCATTTTTAATTTTCAGTACCTCAAAATCTAAGGACAGCACGTCTTCAGCTACTCCTCCACCCGTGAGAAATGGTGGGCATGCGGGCGCTGTCCAGAACCAGTCGACAAGTGGCACTAATCAGCTTTCAGTTAATCAGCCACAGAATGCGGCCGGTCCCAGTCCCCACGCGATCAGGAGAGGTGTGTTTTTCATTTGGTTTTCAAGCCACTAAGTTCCAATTATTTATGTACTGATAATGGAAATAACTTTCTCAGTGTCTCTCCCTTTGTTACAGACAATGCTTGCATTTCTCTAAGGTGTAGCTATAAATGCATCTCTGACTTTTGGACTCTTCCATGAAAGCTGGCAGCAGTGTTACCGATGCTGTGCAGCAAAATGACTTGAAGGCTGTTGGTAGTGAACCTGTGTACACTTTTCTGTGCCTTCCAATTCATATCACTTTTATTTGATAATACATCATTTTATTGTGATAATGTACTTGAGTATTCTTTTGTGCTACTAATTTCTTTCAGGATTTTGCTTTCACAACACAGAGCCGTGAAATTTCCTCTCTTCTCTTCACAGCTGTTAAGAAGCCTGCGCCAGCCCCTCCGAAGCCAGCCAACCCACCACCGGGGCAGCCGGGAAGCCAGAGCTCTGCCCCAGCTGCTCAGCCACCTTCTGTCTCTCCCAAACCACCTGCTAGAAGCTCTTCTCCTCCTGCTCAACATGCAAACCAAGGAGCAGCCCAGACCTCCACTTGCCAGGTTTCCGCACCTCGGAGATATTCCAGCAGCATTTCCCCCATACAAGCTCCCAGCCATCCACCACCACAACCCCCAACACAGGCTACTCCTCCACCGCAGCCCAAATCCAACAGTCAAACATCTCCTGCTGCAGCCAGCAGCGAGCATGGACCAGAGCAGCCCTGTTACACTCCTCCGCAGACTCCAACACCACCCGACACACCCCCGCTGGGAAAACATAGTACTAGCTCCCCATCATCACAGCCACAGCCCTCCACTCAAGAAAGCTCCCAGTCTCACTCTCCACCGCAGAGTGGTACGCTGCCGAGGCCGCGGCCGGTCCCAAAGCCCCGAAACAGACCTAGTGTTCCTCCTCCTCCTCATCCTCCTTCCCAGCCGGCTGGAGATGGTATCATTGCAAACTCTTCACAAACAGCTTCCAAAATAGTCACAGGTGAGTGGATTCTTCTGTATTCCGTGTATCCCCAGGGAGAAGAGAACAGTGCCTGTAGCTGTAAATGAATTTGAGGGAACAGAACTGAAAACCACAAATAACAGTTAAAATCTGAAATTGCTCATTTCCAGTTAAAATGCCCCCCCACCTGTTGTGTGCAGGAGGAGTTGGTGCTTCCACAGTGGAGGTGATCATTCCTGAGGCAGAAGGGGTTTTGGGGCAGTGTAGATTAGCTTGCTTTGTTGTTTTTTCCTGCTTTGGAAGCAAAACACACTTATAACAACCAGCTCTCTAGGGCTTCCTCCAGGCTCAGCATCACAGCAGTCTGAATTATGCTTCTGCATCTGTTGCCAAAAAAATAAATATGTGGGGGAGGGCGAAGGTGAAGCCAAGGATAGAATATTTCAGCACATACAGAGGATAATAAAATGCCAGAAGAGGTCACTGATAGGT
This sequence comes from Syrrhaptes paradoxus, assembly GCA_013400615.1. Lineage (NCBI taxonomy): Eukaryota > Metazoa > Chordata > Aves > Pterocliformes > Pteroclidae > Syrrhaptes > Syrrhaptes paradoxus. The sequence goes on from VZTO01009854.1 coordinate 38,815, forward strand.
GTTCTAATAGACAAGATACTAACGCAGTGAATGTTTCACCTTAGGAGAACCGAGTCTGATGTGCTTTTCAGTTGGACATCCAGAAGCTGAAGAATCCTGTAGACGTAACTTGATATCTTAGGTCAATTGCTAGATAGGTCTTCAGATTTCAGATGCAGCCTTCTTTTTCTGTTTTGAGATGTTCCTGAAGTAAAGAGAAGCTTTCTGTCTTCTCATAGGAACTTTATGAAGCTCGTAGTCACTCGTTTGACAGGGATAATGTTAATTTAATTCTTGTGTAGGGAAAGAGAAGCAACTGCTGGGGACAATCAAAACCAGCAGATCTTGAAATGTTCTCCTGCTGAGTCCCTGCTTATTTTAGGAAATTCTGAAGGAAGAGATAATGAATGTAGGAGACTAATGCTTTTAAATCTACTTATATTTAATAATGGTTAAAATTTTCCAATGACACTGCAGCTTCTCTAGAATAAGACTAATGTAATGGAATGCAAATTATCAATTCTGTTGCCTAACAGCTTTACCCCATGATGCCTTCACAGGTGGGGATGGTTACTGCGAATAAGGTTTGTACTTACCAGAAACATGCAATATCAGCTAAAATGCTCCTGCACAGCAATATTTTTTTTTGTAGCTTTATTTTGTATATGCGCTTTGGAATATGTGCTCTCTGTCACTCTGTGTTATCTCATTCCTACACATCATTCTGTTTGTAAGAGGTTTTAAGACCTGTGCTGCTAAATTTTAAGAGTCCTGTGAACATTAAGTTATTCCTTAGAACAAATTGTAAAAATAACTACAATCAAATGAGTAGCACTTCACACAAAGTCACCAGCACTGCTGGTCCAGAAGCCAAGTGTGACGCAGTGACCTGTTTAAAGAGGTTTGTTCTCATCAGTGCAGCCAAACATTGAAGCTCATGTTTTTTCACACAATTCAGGGTTTTATGGTTGCATTTTAATGTAGCTTTCACTTTAGATTTTCTGTTATTTTTAACTACTTGGGATTTATTTGGCAAAATACCCGTTCATGTGACTAAACCCCTTTGCAGAAGAGCACCGAGCAGCACCTGCACTCTGGCATGTTTGCATTTGCATTCGGTCAGCTCCAGCCTCACTAATAGCACTGGTCTGTTCAATTGCAGCTGCCAAACAACGCTTCAGTCATCTCACTGTTCATACCTAATGGGTTGAGATGCTGCCTTTGAGGTAACAAGTGCATGAGGCTGAAGAAGTTGAGGCTGCGTTCCTGAATTATCTCAAGATTTGACTGTGTAGGAAGGACACCGAGATTAGTACTGGGCTGAGAAGTCAAGGTGGAAGTACAGTTTTCTTAAATGTGAGAAACTGGCAGTAAATGAGCTGCTTAAGCAACTAAAAAGTAGCTTTGCTTTTTAAAATAACAGACTTTTCCTTGTTGTACTTCTGTTTGTCAGTATCTTTAAAATACAATTTATTTCAGAACTGAATTCAGAGATGAAGCTGGGGTCTGGATCTTGACAGCACTTACAAACAAGAATGGGAACGGTGCTGATGAGTCAAACTTCAAAGGAAGACTTAGTTTCTAGGTCATGTTTCATAGGTTGACCATGTTTATTTTCATTTGTGAATTTTTCTGGTTCTGTGGATGTTGTTTCGATGATAGCAGCCAGGCAGGGTTGTTTTACCCTGGTGTAACTGGAGGAACTCTCGCCTTCTGAACACCACCCAGCTGGTGTGCAGGGGCTGCTTCAGCAGGGGGGGAGTTGGAGATGCCCAAGGCAAGCGTGTGCTGTAGGGAAGGGACGGGCACAGCTGAGGCTGTGCGTGGACTGGGATTTACAGCTCGGTGCCGACGCCTTTGCAGCTAAGGTGCAGCAGAACAGAGGTCCACAGTCGTGGTAAATATAAAAAAATATTGAAATCAACAGTATTGAAATGAAACAGTGTGAAAACTGGAGAGACTCTGTATTCATTTCCAGTGCAAACGGTAGCAAACTGGCCACGTAGATTGTGTGTGGTAAACAAAAGTATGAAAGCTGCCGTGCAGAAAAGTCTGTAAGAGAAAGCTGATGAGGGAGGATTCTCCAGAAAAACTGAGACAGGAACCTTGTTTTGGGGGAAAAAAACCAGGACACCTGGGGATCAGTTGAAGTGATATTCAAGCTTGCCTAAGCAGTACATTCAGTACAGGATCATCCACCTTTTCCAGGTCAGTCTTTGTTGAAGGATTAATATTTGTTCTGAATTAACCACTGCGTATTGCGTAAGAGTATCTGCTCTAACATTTACACGTGCACAATAAGCACTTATTATAGACTGACTTCTCTAATTCACAGTGTGAAACAGCTGCGTTTAGTTTTAACCTTAAATAGTGGAGCGAGGGAAGATAGATGGGAACAGTGGAAGCCAAAGTTAAGTCTCCAGCAACCTTCACAGCATCAGAACAGGAGTTCGGAATTGTTTTCAGGACACGGTTGAATTCCTTTGTCCGTGTACCGGACTTTAGTAATGCCTCAAATTCTATTTATGGTATTAAAGTAATAAGCCCTAGACAAGAATATTCTAATCAAGAATTTTATTAAATAATCTAGATGTTTGAGCTGCATTCGGTAGGAACTGTATTGGAAAGTTCAATGGTAAGGAAAAGGCATATGATTGGCCACAAATGTTGCTCATTCGTAATCATGTGTGTGCTAATGCCCGCTACTAACCCGTCACAAATAACCCGGCTTGCTTGCATCGTCGTTAGCGTGGCATGCAGAAAGAATGGCTGTTTGATGCTCGCTCTCACATTAACGTACTAAAAGTATCGGAGACTAGAATGTGTCAAGTTGTGCATTTGTTGACTGGCCGGTTTCCCTTTTTCCACGTACAGAAAACATCCCACCTAGAAATGTGTGTTTTACCCAGGGGTTCATTTTGCACTCGATGTAGCTGCACCGCTGTTCGTCACAAACACTCCTTTCCTCTGTCACCTCCCACTTCCAGTTGCCTCCTTTTCCGATCCATCCTTCAATCTGCAGCCGTGGTAGGGAGAGCTTCCATGCCTGCATCTAAAGTTCGATTGTACCTTTTGGACTGTACTTCAAATACAAGTTGAGCAGTGCCATAGGTGCTGTTCGGTACTGGGGAGGGCTCAGCACCTCTGCCCCGGGGGTCTGTGCTCCTCTCCTCTGTGCTCAAGCTCAGCCTGGAACATGTTGAGTAAGGGAAAAATGCAAGAAGAATTTAGGAACTCACACGATTGCAGTTTATTCTTCTTTGTCATGTTGCTTCTGTTAATAGTAAAAATGATTAACAAAAGAAAAATCTAAAGTTTAAATCTAGTGAATTTAAAGGTACTTAGATTTCTATCTGCAGAAGCAGCATTACACAGTGTGATGGGGATAGAGGAGAGCTGCTGATGCTGTGAAACTTGGTTTCATGGATTGTGGAATTATTTTAAACCCAGGAATGTAAGGCTAAGTGAAAAGGTTTTGTTTTAGAGTAGCTCCGGTGATGATTTCTTCATTGCTGTCAGAGGTCCCTTGAGCACCGATTGTCTGGTGGATGGCACCAGGCACCGATCCCTGGGTACAGCCCAGTAACCAGGACACTGGCTTTCGACGGGAGAGGGAGGGCTGGCCAGAGAAATCTGTAAAGATTCCCCAGGTGTCATAACAGTACGGAGGGTGTGTTCTGTGCCTTCTGCATGATTTCATTCACCACTGAAAAGCTTTCTCAGCAGAACAGGGTACTTCCCCAAGACTTGTACTTGGGAGAAAATTTACAGTTCACACCTCACAAGAAAACATAAATCCTGGAATCACGTTTTTGGGAAAGTTGCAGCAGTAGTGATGAGAACACTTAACTGTCCTGCACAAGACAAGCCGGTTGGTGTCAGGCCACAAGATGATGGAGTCCCAGGGACTAGATTGTCACTGAATAGGCAATTCCTGCAGTGTGCTGCTGGCTGGCACTTGACCATTTATACAGTAACTTGTGGGCTGAATTTAATGCTTGAGGTGTAAGTGAAAGGCTGTATAGGATGCCGGTCTATGCTGCCTGTGTTTAAAGGCAAGGTGTTTGTTTGGATTCTTCATTTATTTCAGTAAGCTCAATTATTTTCTATTTGGAACAGCTGCTGCATTGCAGCAGGTGATGTCGTGGCATATTATAAATGAGCTTTCCAAAATACTGACTAAATCCTTCCAGTTACTTTTTTTGAAGTTAGGGCTTTCTCTGGTCTTTTACCTACCAGTGCAGCCAGTTGCAGGAAATCCAACACGTTGAGGTCCTTCTTGGACCCTTCAGCTTGAACAAAATTCTCCTCCCCTGAGAAGAGGCGACAAACATGATACTCCTGTTGTACACAGGAAGAGGGTTTAATTTGCATTGGGTTTAACTAATCTCTTCCTCTTCCTGGGACAGTGCCTCCTTTTGACACCGTACATGGTCCTGTTGCTTCTGAAAGCCATCGGCGGTGGTTACCTGGCTGATGACTGAGGTGCTGCATTTTTTTGCTCCGTGCCCATTCTCTTTTGATGTCTGGAGTAAAGTTCCCCTTGTAAGGAGCATTGAGGAATCCGATACTGCCTTCCACTCTTCAGAAATAAGTATTTTTCCTTTCTTATGTACAAGGCTAAACAAAAGTACATAGGAGAAGCAACTCAGGCTTTTTAGTTTGGCTCAGCCCTTTGTGTCCATGTGTGCACGTGCACATGCGTGCCAGCCCTCTGTTCGAAAAGCCTTTGACCTTTCCTTTCCCTGCTCTTTCTGAGGAAATACTCTAGGGGATGTGGTGTCGCTGTCCAGACTGTTAAACTCGCTGTTCCGTTTTTTGTGCAGACTCTAATTCCAGTATTCAAGAACCACTTCAGAGCCCTCCTTCAGAGCTTCTTACGGGGACAGTGAGCAAAGAACTGCACAACCACCACCTCATGCTCGATATTGACAATGACACGGAAAGCACTGCTCTGTAACGGAAACTCCCCGGCTCCTTAAAGATTCCTCTCCTGGTGGGAAAACTCTCAGACCTAACAGTGAAAAGCTTCTTTTGATGATATGGCAAAAAACTCTCTAGAGTTGTGACTTGTGCATCACGGAGAAGGAGATTTGGCCATTCAGAAGAAGTTTAATGATCTGTGTCTCGACAGTGGTTTTCAAAGTGTTGGATGGAAGGAATTAATTACTGCAGAAACTTGCATAGGAAGCATAACTGCTGCTCATACAGAAGGTATTAGCAGAAATTCCAACAGAGTAAGGAAGCAGAACGTTAGTTATTTAAAGTGCATGTATTACGGAAATAATCTTTTTAATGTCACGGTTAGACTTCTCTTTCTAGTTCTTAGACATTACAAGGAGATGCCTTGCAAGAGACATTCCCTCACTGATTTGCTGCAGATTCTTTTTAAAACATGAACCAAAAAATGCCAGAGTGCTGGTGGCGACTGCGGGTTATCGGTCGCCTTGTCAAACTGTGGATGTATTCTAGTGCCTTGAAGGACTGTCATACTGTAGAAGGAAACTTACTGTATCGTTAATCATTTCAGTGCTACTTAATGATCAGTACTTAATACTTATTTCATAGTTATTTGTATTAACCAAGCCTGCTTTTGTTTATGTGAAACTTGCAACTGTTTCGAGTTGAAACTGTGGAAGTGTTTTTGTGCTTTCATTGAAAACGGTTGAATTTTGAAAGAACTTTGAACAGCTGTTTGGAGTCATCGGGTGAACATTTATAAAAATTAAAGATTGTCTTTTGTCAACTTAAGGCATCTTTATTGCAGTTTGTGGGTAACGTTGCTTCCAGCGGCCAGGGAAGGTTACGCAGCCGTTCCCCAGGCTCTGTAGCTCCGAGTCGCTGCCGGCTCACATCTGTTCGCTGATGTGTGGATTCACAATAAACACCAAGGGGTCCAGCTGCAGAGAGGAGCCCTGGGTACAGCTCCATCATGCAGAGAAATGAGCTGGAACGGGCCAGACAGTTTCTGTGAATGAGAGGGAGGGGAGAGGAAACTAGTCAGCTGAGGTAACGTTCAGATAACTAGTTGAATTAATTTCCTTAAATTCCTCAATACTCCGTAATACATTTTATTGAAGTTATTCAACTAGACCTCAGGTTTAACTACAAGATAAAACTGCATTTCATAAAGCCCTTGACAAGACACAGGGCATGTGTTACAGCTGTTCTCCTCTAGGTGCTATCCCAGTTTGAAATCCCAGGGGCTGCCCAGTTGTTCACTAGTCTCTTGCTCGGGAAGGTGAGCCCTGTTAGCAGGTGTAGAGCTGCTCTTCTCTGTCCCTGCCCCAGCACTGGGACACTCCCCTAACGGCATGTTCAGTGTTACGCGCCAGAAAGTCTAGTTGTGTTACTAAACTGGCTGGTGATCTCTGAGCCAGCATGCAGCGTACCTGAATCCAGGGCAGGCTGTGAAGGACTTAAGTAAGTTCTCAGAAAATCTTCGGGACTTGCACCTTCTTCAGCATTATGCAAATAGTTGATGGTCTCTGCTGGGATCAGCAACTCGGGGGGAAGAGTGTGTACGCTCTCCGGGGTCTCCTCGCTCTCATCCTGGGTAATAAACAGCATCTTTCAGTGCAGTCACAGTAGGAGCACGGGGCTAGGACACAGCTGAGGAAATCTGTCCCCAACAGCAGGGCTGGAGTTGCTCCTGTGTGTCCCCTGGTCCCCAGGCAGTGGGAGGCATCAGCTTCAGGAGGGACTTTCACCTGCCTTTAAGCTGTGTTGGGGCAATGGATTAGTTAATCAAGTGGCTGCAAAAAATAACCATACAGAGGTCTAGAAATATGGAATAAAAATAATGAGATTTTGTAATGCTTTAACGCTGCTTCTGGAATCCTCTCGGTGTGTGTGCTTGGAAGACAAGCGCAGCTGCCTGTTGGTGTGGCTTGGGGGGATTTCTGGGGGCAAACTAGGTGAATTTCTTAGAGTCCGGTTATTTGGAGTTTACCTCAAAACTCTGAATGTGGGCTGCCAGTGCGAGTAGGAGGGTAAGGCACTCTGCGACCGCCTCTGCTGTGGACTCCAGTTGTCTCGAGTCTTGTGGAGACATCACGGGAGACGTCGCTGCTGCCACGTACCAGTCTGGGAACAGTCTGGCGGGGATGTTATGTGCCACCACTAAAACTTTAATTTCCTGCAGTAAAGCACTGAGGAGAGAGAGAGTGAATTCCATCCTGAAGGACAGCAAGGAGTTTTTATCGGACGGTCGGGTTTCACAAACTAGGCAGTAAATTGCTGTTTACATTCCCAGAGCCGTGCTGGAGCATTGTGCGCACACAGCACGGTGCTCCCCCCGCCCCAGCCAGCAAAACCTTTTCTGACTGTCCTCTGAGGGCTTTGGGCGGACCGGTTGGATGTGGAGGTAAGAAGGAGCAGCAGGGACTTGATAAGCAACTGCAGGAGCGCGATAGTGGCTTCCTTTGTCGGGAATCCCATTCACAGCAGAGAAAATTTTCGTGATTCCAGTGAATTAATACGGGGCCCCGGAGAAACACTGCGGTGACGCTGAGGACAGTGAGTGGCTGAGCTCTGAGACTGGTCGGGTAGGGCTGGGAGGGCGAACAGCAGTCTGGAGGGCAGGGAATGATACTCTTAAAGATAATTTTTGGGGAATTCCAGTACATGTATCTACAAATGTGTACAAAGCAGGGCACAGAAATCATACAGTGGACTCCTAAGGAAGGAATGTTCCTATTTTCTGAAATCTGTGAATCACTTACCTGTGACCTTGATTTTGGAGAGAAGCTAAATCTTGGATGATGAGATGGATTGTACTACTGCAAGACTGCAGAGAGAGGGTAGAGCTTTTACAGAATGGCATATTACAGACTAATTGGTTAATTTAAAAATAATTTATCAGCTGCCCTACATGGGCTTTCCCTTGGAGTCACAGGCACTGAGGACAACACACGTTATTCCCATTACATCTGGCAGAACATGTCATCTTAATTCCGTCAGGTCCACGCTCTGGGGCAGTTACCTGAAACCCTGGCTGGGGCAAGTCCCCGAGGCGGGCTGTGCACCCACCACAGCGTTGTTCAGGTCTTTAAAAGGTGGTTGTGTGTTTGGAGCTAGCTGGGTCTTAGAAGCCAAATTTGTACAGGGATGAATCCAGGTTACTTGACCCCACTGGGGGTTTCTGTAACTTACCTCCACTGCATGGCAGACACGGCCGGAGCAGAGGAGGAGNTTAATTCCGTCAGGACCACGCTCTGGGGCAGTTATCTGAAACCCGGGCTGGGCACCCACCACTATGTTGTTCAGGTCTTTAAGAGATGGTTGTGTGTTTGGAGCTAGCTGGGTCTTAGAAGCCAAATTTGTACAGAGATGAATCCAGGTTACTTGACCCCACTGGGGGTTTCTGTAACTTACCTCCACTGCATGGCAGACACGGCCGGAGCAGAGGAGGAGCAGACCCGAGATGTGTTCTCTCGAGGGGTCTTCTAACGCGTCTTCAAACAATCCTCTGTGATAACCTTGTTTCAAAAGAAAAACTGGCAGTTTGTCGGGTGGTTCACAGTGACGGCTGCTGCCAGCGGTGCCGTGTGGGCTGCTCCGTGCTCGCCCTGCCACCGCTGACAGCACGTCCCCCCCGTGCCGCCTTCACCGTTCAGCAGAAACACGAAAGCACCGCGACCATGGGAATCTCTGGCCAGTGTAATTCACGGTCGCTCCTGAAACTGCACCAAAACCTGCAACACTTCAGTGGCTGAAGTCTCAAATTCCTGTTAGCGGTTGTTTAAAGAGCGTTCGAGGTCCCTTCCAATCTCTAACATTTTGTGATTCTTTTACGACCTGTTACGAGCACCAAATGCCACCTCGGGAGGGGGGTTCCCGCAGCTCCCGCCCAGGGGAACGATCCCCGCAGCCACCCCAGGAGGGGATCCCCGGCCCCCCGCAGCCAGACACCCACCTGCCACCGCCTCTGCCGCCGCCCCCTGGCCCAGCCGGGCCACCACCAGCATCCTGTGCAGCGGGAACCAGCCCTGCGGGGAGGAGAGGCCCAGCCAGGCCCGGCCTGCTCGCACCGCCTGACCCTTGGCGGGGAGCCCCAGCCCCAAGTCTCAGCCCCGGCCCCAACCTGCGCAGAGCTGAGCAGCTCCTCCCGCCGCACATCCAGCAGGTTCTCCCGCTCCAGCCCCGCCGGCTCCGGCGAGTCCACCCGCTCCTCCGCCGAGGCCTCCTCCGCTGAGGCCTCCTCCGCCATGTCCATGGGGCCTGCAGAGGGGCCGGTGGAGGCCGCGAGGGGCCCAAACCCCGACAACTCCACACACACACAGACTCCAGGCATTCAGGGAGCATCTCTCGTTCTTTAATAAATTTATCTGTGGCTACACGCACCCCAGGGCACAGCGATCCCCCCATCCCGGCCCATTGTGGCTGTAGGCACAGAGCGGCTGCAGGGTGACGGCCCTGCCCGCGGCCCTGGCAGCGCCCAGCGGCGTTGGGCTGGTTGAGTTCCTTCAGGTGTCCCCAGGGGGATGTTTTTGGGGCAGTTTCCAGAACCAGCCCGGCTCCGGCAGGGCGGACACTCAACCCTCCAGGGTGGAGGAGCTGAAGCGAAGGGAAACGAGTGCTTCAAGACTTCCTGGATTCCAGACAGTGCTCTGAGCATCATTAAATATTTAAAACTCTGCCTAGCTGCCCGCCGGAGCTCTTCACACCGTCTCGTTCCCCGTTCTGACGGCAACGGTGCCGCTCGCAGCTGGCCCCCGTTAGAAATAAGGATGAGGAAGGAGGGTCCGTCTTCTTAAATAAAAAAAAAAAAAAATTTAGGAAGCATTATGGATTACATTAACCCTCTGACTAATTATTATTATTTACACCCGTTAAAAATTAGTTGACGTCGTCTGGAATGGCGTAGCCGGCTGCTACGCAAAGTACGCCCAGAGGAAGATCCCGGCACACAGGCACACCAGCAGGTTGATGTTCAGGATGTGTTTCACCAGCGGCTTCTCCTCCAGGGAAGCCGCAGGAAGAGGCTCGGGCTTGGTCGGCGCTGGGCTCTCGGCGTTTTCCCGTTGGCGCTCCATCCCGCAGAGCCACAGAAGGGCGGTCGTCAGCCGCGAGCTCCCTTGGGCGCGAGTCGTACCTACAACGACAGCAGCGGGGTGGAGATCTCCCCAGCAGAGCACAGACCTGGGGTGTGTTGGGGTGCTCCTGCGCAAAGGGTTTGGATGCAGAAGGGCGCCAGCCTCCTTTCGTGAACACACTAGCTGTGCTGGGGTGTCGGAAGCCCTTCAACTGGCGTCTTTTGGGGCTGTAGGACTGATTTAATCCTTCCCTGGAGCTCTGGGCTCAACTGCTGCTGTTCCCAGCGTTTAATAGCAGCAGACCAGAGCTAAAAGCTGAGCTGTGGCTGCTCGGTGCCCATCAGCTGCCTCTGGCAGGTGCCCTGCTCTAGTCCACACAGGGTGACTCCACGCCACGTGTGTGGAAATTGAACTTTCCCAGCCCAGGTGTGGGTTAGGGCACACGGCTAAACGCTGGGAGGACGGCACTCAGGCACAGCAAACGTGAGACTTCCCAGCCGCACAGTAACTCATTAACTCACTGATCTTCTCAACAGAGAGATCAAAGGAATTCACAGCAAAAGCTGCAAAGTTACATAAAGTGTCCAAGCCTGGAAAAGCCAAGTGATGGTAATCGTGGCTGGAAACCGCGGAGGGAGTTGCTGTGCGTGTCTGTACCTAATACCGACAAGCACAAGTTTTAAAAAATGTAAATCCTCCTCCACTGATCTGTCAAGAACTCTGCCCCAGGGCTCTGGGTTCTCCCTGCTGCTAGAGGTGATCAGAAAACATCGCTGGAAAACAGAAATGGAATTTCGTGAAGGTAACTGTGGTTTTCCTCCACCCTCCCCATTTCCAGCCAGTTCTCCTTGCCGCGGGTGTGGGCGGCACCAGGCTCTGGTGCAGGACAAGGGGCTTGGCTTTCTGTGTCCCATCCAGCTCCTTCTTGATTTCAAGCATATGTAATGCCATCAAGAGATGTAAGAGAAACTAAACTTCTGCTTAGGTGACACTGTCGGGTTAAAACCTTTTAGCACGCCCTGAAGTTACAGAAATCCAGAGGAAGCAGTGTTAACGTTTCTTGTCTTCAAAGGCTTTACGCCGTGCCTAGGGCTGGTAAGTGTGGGTGTGACTGGATGCAATCTCGGAGCACTTACATTTGTTATCATTTGAACTATTTTCAGAAGCAATGCTTATATCAATCTGGAGAGCTGGGCGCTCAGCTTCACACGCTCCTTTGGCAGCGGCAGGGGAAGGGCTGGCTGCTAGGTCTGTCTTGGCCGGCAGATCCCCACGAGTGAACCAGGTAAGCCGACTTATCTGATGGCATGAAGAGTGGTGTTAAAGAAAACTGCTCTCGTGGCTGTTTAAGGGACTAGCTTAGCGGCAGAGCATCCCGCAGAGAGAACACCGCGAGGGGCTGGGGTCTGTCCTCCCGCTCTGCTGGAGCAGGGGAACAGCTGCGTGCTCTGCTGGTGGCTGCAGGAGCGACGGCTGCCGCCCGCGGGTCGGGTTTGGCTTGGGCTGGGCCACAGCAGCTCTTTGCACAGCCACGTGCGCTGAAGGACTGTGTTCGTCACTCTCGGTGGCTGAGGAGGAGACCAGCCCTGGATGCAGACTGGGAGCAGGGCAGTAAAGGGAGCAAAAGAACAGGAATCACGGAGGAACGGTTCAAAGGATGGGGGTTGTTGGGAGAAGAGAAGGCAGCGGGGAGGTGGGATAATTTTTCTTCAGATACGTAAAAGACTCATTAAAGAGGAATATCCTCAGTATCAGCAGCAGGGCGGACAGGAAGGGGTGAGCACAACACGAAGCTGGAAAGACTCAGGTTGGAGATGAGGGAGAAGAGCAGCTGGGAGGGCAGGTGAGCTCTGAATCCATCCCACCCGCTCTGGGCTCTCCCTCCCTGGGGGTTTCTAAGAATACGTTCACCGGGTGTTTTGGAAATGTGTCGGGTTAGTTCTGTCCTGAAGCAGGAGGATGCGCTGGCTGTGTGATTTCTGAGGGTCCCTCCTTTCTGCTAGTTAACATTTTTCTGTCGCCTCGGTAAATCTACTGAAAACAGCGAAACCGGCACAAACCTGTCCAGAGAAGTGTGCTCCCTGCCCTCGACTTCTCTTTTCTGCGGGTAAAAGTGGCTCCTCACTAAATTAGTAAGAGAGTTGATAAAGATGACCCAGAAGCTGGAATTTCTTGGAAAATAGAGGGAACAAGCTAATTTGTCATGGATTAAGCACACATGTTTGAAACCTAAGAGCAGCTCTTTGTAGCATCAGTCCCCAGGGTGGGACTCTGGGTCTATGGGAGCAAAATCTGAACCGGCAGCAGGGTGCTGGAGCAGAGGAGGGACAGCTGCTGCAGGTCAGTGTGAGTCTGATCATAAAGACAGAACGGATGGAAACTTCCATGTGATTCCCGTGGGTGTGATGTGGGGCATCCTGGAAACCGTGTACAAATACCAAAAGAAATCCAAAGGGGTGACGCACCATTTCGTCCGAGGGGGGTTCCGTCAGCAGGCTGATGACCAGCACGGTGAGCGCGGAGATCACGGCCAGCACCATGGAGAAGTAGAGGTAGTGCATGTACTTCACCACGCCCGGCCGCGGGTCCGTCTCGCCGCACTGGGGCTCGGGGTAGATGAAGTCCAGCACCAGCCGAATGATGCCCAGCAGCAGCCCGATCACCAGGGCCCAGAACGCGCCCTGGGAAAGGGAGGGGGGTCTTTAGTGGGGCAGGCAGCGGACACCCACCTGGGACCTGGGGCTGCACCCACTTTCTCAGGGTGTAAGCTGGCCAGGCTTCCTCCTGGCTGGATTTTTGTTGGGCTTCCCTCTCCTCCCCTTTCCACTCTTGCTCTCTAGGTCCAGCTGTGCTGTTACAGCAGCCCGACACCTCTCCTCCATGGGGCCAGGTCATTAATCATGGGATGGAGGGGAAGGATAACATCTTAAGCCAGAATAACGCTGAAGAGTGATGTTTGTATCCCGACAGTTCCCTTAACGCTGGGGGGCTGACAGCTGCTCTCTGCCTAACCGAAGCCCGGTTTGGGAAGACTTCACCCTTTCCCCAGCACCAGCCTTTGTGGAGAAAAGGGAGGTTTAGGATTCCTGGTGCCATTTGGCCCGGCTCCTGCACTCTGGGCTCCCTGTGCCTCTGTACCTCCCCCCCTCCCCAATAGTACAAGTCCATGTAATAAACAAGCTGAGGGCTAATAACCCCCTAACAGGCTTCAAGGTTTGCAAAGAGCACCCCACAGTCATCTCCCTGCTTCCGAAATGCCAGGGGAGTCTTTGAACAGCAGCAGGAATTGCCCCCTCCTGCGCGGGGCTGTGCAGAGGGCTGGGTGCCTTCCTCCTCCCCAGCGCTACCAGAGGTGGCAGAACAGGGGACATGGGGACAGCATGGGGACAGTAAGGCCACAGAGGCGGCTGCGCTGAGCAGAGCCCTTACCTTTTCGTTGGCTCTTTTCCAGAAGCACCCCAGGATGAAGACCACGGCCACGGGGGGCTGCAGGTAGGAGCTGATGGACTGGATGTAAATGAAGAGCTGTCCCCCCTGGCCAGCCTGCACCAGAGGGATCCACAGGATGGAGATCACCGTGAGCAGCAGCACAAAGACCCTGTGCAAGGAAAGGATGCCGTTACTGGTAGCTCAGACCGTTCTTTTCCCACCGCTCAGCTGGCAAGACCCCTGCTCAGATCCCTCGTAACCACAAGGTCCCCACTTGGTCCTCCACCAGACCCGCGCGATGCGAAGGTGCGACGTGCGCGGGGCAGCGGGGTGGGGGTGTGTGAGGTGTGTCTGTGATGCTCGGATACAGGCTGGTGTCCTCGTGCTCCATACCTGCCAACGATCATGAGTTCCCACTCGGAGCAGCGAGGACGGAAGTGTTTCCAGAGGTCCATGGTGAAGATGGTGCTGGCACTATTAAAGATGGAAGTCAGGGAGGACATGAGAGCTGCTATCATCACTGACATCATCAGGCCCCTGAGTCCTGGAGACAGAAGGAGAGGTACAGCCGCCCTGAGGAATCCCCAATAACCCCACTGCAGGATGCCCTCAAGTTCTTCTTTGAACTAGAACAAACTTTTAAAAATGTTTTTAGCCCCTGTTCCAAATGGCCGGTGGCAGGGAGGGTCAGCAGTTGGTTCCCTGTGTTAAACATCCGCCCTTCATCTCTCCTCCAAACCCGACTGCATTAGACCGGGTGCTGGATTCCCATCTCTCCTGTTGCGTACTGTCCCTCGCCACCGGCTCACCAGCCCAACACGAACACCACTGAGATTGCAGCTGCAGGTGTTCTCCTCCCTGAACATTCCTCCCAGACACCTTTTGGCTGCCGCACACCCACCAGTGCCGGCACCGTCCCCAGGCGCTAAGCTTACCGACAGGCAGCAGTTCCAGGACCAGCTTGGGATAAGCAATATCGGAACAGCCGGATGGGTTGCCACAGATTTTTCGGCAGATTTCCGGATCTGCACAAGCCACCAGATCTAAAATAAGCAAAGGGGGGGTGAGGGTCAGTTTGCAGAGCCGCAGCGAGCCCGTGTGTCTCCAGCACAGGGAGCAGTGCTGTGTCTGCACCCCGCTGCGGGAGGATGTGCGTTTTTCTGCTTGTAACTGGAAGAAAATTTCTTCCTACTTGGGGCGTTTGGTGCATTGCAACCTTTTAATTTATTCCACAAGGGCTGCTCCAGCTCCACGGCGCGGGCAGAAGCAGTGACCGGGGGAACAGATGGCTCCCGCAGCGCTTACCTGGGAAGAGGATGCGGCTGACCATGCCCGGCATCACCATCATAAAGAGGGGCAAGATTTTCAAGTAGGAGGTCATCAGGGAGCCTCCTTTGGCGTGAGAGAGGCTTTTAGCAGCCAGGGACCTCTGCACGATGACCTGGAAATGAAGACGAGGGTTGGGTGGGGGGGAGCAGAGAGGAGCGGCCGTGGGTGGTGTGGGGTCGTTGTGTTCGTGTGGGTACTGCGCCTGCCTCTGAACTAGTGACATCTTGGAAGGGAGAACACGGAGCTGGGCTGTAGCTTTGTAATTCTTACTTCAGATCCAGAGTATCTGAAGTATTAGTCCTTAAACTGATCATATGCAGGCTTAGAATTTTGTTTTCTCGTTTTGCTGGGGACTTCCCTGACCCGATGGCTACACCTGGCCCGTTCAGCGGTCCCGTCAAAGCAGGGGGAGTCTGAACCCAGCCAAAAGAGTTCAATAAAAGTACCAGAGGAACCGCAGGAGGTGCTCAGGGCTCCGGTCCTGCTGCCTCTGATGTCCCCAAGAGGGACAGTAACCAGAGCCCTGGGCAGCTGCAGGAGCGAGTTCACAGGGGGGGCCACGAGAAGTGAAAGGCTTCAGTTAGGAAAAAAAAAATCATCTTTGTAGGCTGGGACTAACTCATGCACACATTCTCACTCCTTTTTATTCTGAAACGATCCCCAGAACTTCTCTGGGCACGTCAAGTGCTGCAGCTTTGGGATCGAAAGCATCAGATTTTACCGAATTCCATCAGAAATAGCGAACCGGTCCGGGCTGCATGGCAAAGCCTGGGTTTGCAATCAAATGGCCAAGAACGCGGTTTTGAAACCGAACAAAGAAATGAGCAGTGCCGCACCTGGTCTGTGCACCAGTACCACAGGGACGGGATGGTCATTCCCACCAGAACGCCTGGCCAGGGAAGGTCGGAGTGAACGGGGTCCCGGAAGATGTGGAAAGCATCTTCTCTGGGCAAGCCGCAGCTGCTGTTCTCCTTGCGGATGCTGGGAATGGCGTCAAAGTATTTTGTCTGCAACCCTTCCAGACCGCCGACTTTGACAAAGCCTAGAACGGGGATGAGAAGCAGTTACACATCCTCCGCGGCCGGTACGGCCATTTGCTGTGGGTGATCCTCCACAAATGATCTTTAAAATCAGAAGCTACCGACTCCAGCGTCGGGCGGGGGGATATATAATGCCAAAGCTGGCAGCAGGAGGTTTGTTCATCTGTAATGCTGCTTTGGAACATATTTCTTTGGAGATTTTTCAGGGAATACTTGGGCATTTTTCCCCCGTGAAGAGCTGCTATGAGGTTATTTGTATAAGGACATACTCCAATGCGAAAATGTACTGAAAGCAGCTCCCCGAACATCAGCTGAGCAGTGAGCTGTGGTGACCCGGCACCGGGTAAAGCTTCTCCCACAGTGTCAGTAACAAACCCCTGGGGAAACACTCACTGAAGACCATGAGCGTCACGGCCCCGATGAGCATGATGAGCGTCTGCAGAGCGTCCGTGTATATCACAGCGGCCAGGCCACCTGCAAGCAGAGGAGCAGCAAACTGGGGGAACTGGGCTTGTTCTCCCGGAGTATCTCGCGCTCTGCAGAAGGTTTGGAGCAGCGGCGTGCACCGAGCCCCGTGCCCGGCGGGCTGGCGTGTGCCGACCGTGCTGGGGGCCGTTCGGCCACCTCCTGTGCACGACACTTGGGCTGAAATTTCTCATCTTTTGAATCGTGTGTCACCATTTTGTCACTAAAAAGTTCACTATAAGTACTCCTACGGGAAATACATGGAAAAGCTCCTGAACAAAGCCCAAGCTGAACAAGGAGGAGAAGGAAAAAAAAAAAAAGGGGGGGGGGGGGGATCTTTATGAGCAACCTCACCAGGGGTGAGCAGTGGGAAAGGAGCAACCTTTCCGCTTTAGGGATTTGCCGCCTGCTCATGGCTTTCGTCCATTTGGCCACTCAGGAGCCCTGAAAGGCCACCCAAGGCATTGCACGGCTGTTGTCATGCAAATCGCTCCTACCTCCAGCAAGCCCAGAGGAAAAAGGCATCGTGCAAGTGCCCCCAGCAGAGCTTCTCTTAAAGCAGACCCGACTCCCATCCCTATCTGGTACGGCCTCCTCAGGGGCATTCATTTACTCTTACCTGGGAATCTTTTTCTTAATAAGTGAGCTGTAAATAGCTTCCCCCCCCC
>VZTO01009855.1:0-10369 GCA_013400615.1 Syrrhaptes paradoxus
GAAGGGGGGCTGCCTGGGGCTGTGCTGTGGGTCTGGGGGCTTCACCCCACGGCTATAGGGCTGGTACGGAGCTGTTCCCCGGGAGGGGCTGGCTTGCAGGCGGGTGAGGGGTCTGCTGGCCCCGTGTCTTCCCGTGCCCCCAGTTTGGCACCAGACTGGCTGGTGCCCCCCAAACTGCCCAGAGAGTGGGGGTCCCGGGTGCTGAGCCCCCGGCTCTGTCCCCAGCTCGCCGACGTGGAGAGCTCGCCCAGCAAGGAGGAGGACGAGGATGACGACGACACGATGCAGAACACGGTTGTTCTCTTCTCCAACACCGACAAGTTCGTGCTCATGCAGGTAACTGGGGCGCTGCAGGACGGACGGACGGACGGGTCAGGACAGACTTCTGTCCCCCCCCCCCGGCTCCTCTCATGTCCTCTCTCCCCCAGGACATGTGCGTGGTGTGCGGCAGCTTCGGGCGCGGGGCCGAGGGCCACCTCCTCGCCTGCTCCCAGTGCTCCCAGTGCTACCACCCCTACTGCGTCAACAGCAAGGTGAGGGCATGGGGACCCCTGGCCCCACGCCGGGCTGGCAGGACCGGGCCGGGCCCCTTGGGGACCCCCCACAGCAGGGCCACCTCCCCTGGGGTTGTGCACAGCGTGTCCATGCGGTTGTGCCGAGCCCTGGGGTGTCCCCTGTGGCCACACCAAGCCCTGGGATGTCCCCCATGGCCATGCCGAGCCCTGGGATGTCCCTCGTGGCCCCGCTGAGCCCAAGGACCCCCATGGCCACCCCCAGGGCTGACGTGGCCGTGTCCCCCCTGTCCCCAGATCACGAAGGTGATGCTGCTGAAGGGCTGGCGCTGCGTGGAGTGCATCGTGTGCGAGGTGTGCGGCAAAGCCTCCGACCCCTCGCGCCTCCTGCTCTGCGACGACTGCGACATCAGCTACCACACCTACTGCCTCGACCCCCCGCTGCAGACCGTCCCCAAGGGCGGCTGGAAGTGCAAATGGTGCGTGTGGGGGGCACGAGGGGACCCCTGGGGGGGTGCTGGGGGCTGGCGCTGACCCCTCGGACCCCCCTGTCCGTCCCCAGGTGCGTGTGCTGCGTGCAGTGCGGGGCAGCGTCCCCCGGCTTCCACTGCGAGTGGCAGAACAACTACACGCACTGCGCGCCCTGCGCCAGCCTCGTCGTCTGCCCCTTCTGCCGCGAGAAATACGTGGAGGACGACCTGCTCATCCAGTGCCGGCACTGCGATCGGTGAGCCCCGGGCTGGGGAAGGGGGGGGTTGGCGTTTGGGTGCCCCAGGGGGTGGCCAGGGGTGCGTGACGGGTCCCCGCTGCCCGCAGGTGGCTGCACGCGGCGTGCGACAGCCTCTACACCGAGGAGGAGGTGGAGCAGGCTGCGGATGAAGGCTTCGACTGCAGCGCCTGCCAGCCCTACGTGGTGAAGCCGGCTGGTGAGCGCCTGGGGTGGGGGGAGCTTGTGGGATCTGGGGGGGGACACTTGGGGGACACAGGGACTCACCTCCCCGTCTGCTTTTCCCTTTGCAGTGCCCGTGCCTCCCGCAGACGCCTCGGTCAAAGCCAAGGAGCCAGGTACATGCGGTGCCGAAAACGGTGCCGGCGTCAGTGCTGCGGGCTCCTCGGGGGCTGTGGTGTCCCCAACACTGGCTTTTGTCCCCAACGCTGGCTTTTGTCCCCCCAGAGCCCCAGTATTTCCGTTTCGAGGGCGTGTGGCTGACGGAGACGGGGATGGCGGTGCTGCGGAACCTCACCCTCTCGCCCCTGCACAAGCGGCGGCAGCGCAAGGGCCGCCCGGGCGCCCTCAACGGGGACGGGGGGCTGGAGGGGGGCGACCCCCTGGGTCCTGATGACAAGAAGGACGGTGACCTGGATGCCGACGAGCTGCTCAAAGCCGAAGGTGTGTTTTCCCAGCGGGAGAGATGAGGGGGTGCGGTGTGGGGGTGCTGGGGGACCCCGCTGACGTGTCCTGTCCCCCCCGGCAGTGGGTGTCGAGCACATGGAGTGTGAGATCAAGCTGGAGGCTGCGGCCAGCCCCGACCGTGACATCGGGGCCGATGGGGACTCAGGGAAGGGGCTGGAGGACCCGGAGGAGTGCAAGAAGAGGAAGCGCAAACCGTACCGGCCTGGTGAGTGCCCCCCAGGACCCCCCCAGCTCCAGACCCCCCCCAAGCCCTGCTGTGACCCCCACCCTCCTCTTCCTCTGCTCACCAGGCATCGGCGGCTTCATGGTGCGGCAGCGCAAGTCCCACACGCGGCTGAAGAAGGTCTCGGCGGCGCTGGCTGATGTGGGGCGCGAGGGGCTGGGCGCCGAGGGGCACCCGGAGGACGGTACGACCTGGCAGCCCCTGTCCCCTGGGGATGTGCTGTGATGGTCCCCAAACCCTTCCCAGGGTGTGGGGACAGCCCCAAACCCTTCTGGGGGGGAGGCATTAACGGGGAGCGGCTGTTGCAGGGGCTCCGGGTGATCTCCCGGCTGAGGGTGGCCTGGATCCGGGCTCGGCAGAGGGGGACGAGAAGAAAAAGCGCCGGGGAAGGAAGAAGAGCAAGTTGGAGGACATGTTCCCCCCTTACCTGCAGGTGGGGGCCCTGGGGGGGACGGGGGTGGCCCTGGGGGGGACGGAGGTGGCCCTGGAGCGGATGGAGGTGGCCTGGGGTGGGGAAGGATGGCGGGGACACCCTGAGGGGTGCTGATGGCTGCTCCCCCTTGGCAGGAGGCGTTTTTCGGGAAGGCGCTGATGGACCTGAGCCGGAAGGCGCTGCTGGCGGCGGGCGGCGTGGGGGACGGGACCGCCCGCCCCTCCCTAGCCCAGGGCGCCCCACGATCCAAGGGGGACCCCAACCTGGCCGGGGCGCTGCAGGGTGTCCCCCCCAGCAGGAGGGAGACCCCCACACACCCTCGAGGTAAGGGCGGGACTGGGAGCCCAAACCCTGGCCAGTGTCCCCAGGAGGGGTCTTGTGGGGGGGTTTGGGGGTTTCTATGGACATTGGGGGTTGCTGGGGGGCCCCCAGGAATGCTGGGGGCTGGTGGGGAGCCCCCCTGAGACTGTTGGGAGTCATCCCCCGGGATTTTTGGGAGCTGCTGTGGACCCTGGGGGTTGTTGGCAGCTGCTGGGGGCTGTTGGGGTTGAGGGGGACCCGGGTGCAGCTGGGGGGTCCCAGGGGCTGTTGGGGGGTCCTGTCCCCCCCCCGGCCCCGCTGAGGTCTGGTGCCCCGCAGGGGACGACAGCACCGATGGCAGCGCGGCGGCTCCCGAGGATGAGGGGAAGGAGGAGGCGAAGGCCGAGGACCTGGGTGAGCCCCGGGGAACCCCCGGACCCCCCCCGTGGCCGCGGGTTGTGCGGGGACCGACCCCCAGCCGAGTCCTCCGAGGGGCGATCGAGAGGCGGCCTAGAGCGTCTGCCACCGTAGAGACTGCTCAATGGCTGGGGAGTACGCTCTAGGCAGGGTGGGAAGGTGGGGATGGAACTCTATGGTTTCTCTAAGTGGCTCCGCAGCGCCGCCGACCATAGAGCGGCGCCTAGAGCGCCCCCGCGTGGTGCGGCGCTCTGCACGGCCCTGGCGGGCTGGAGGACTCCGGTGCCCCTGCAGGGGCTGGGGGTGATGGGGGGGGTCCCGGGCCCTGGGGGGGGGGTTCTGGGGTGCTGAGGGTCCCTCTCCATTCCTCCTCCCAGGGACCGACGAGCCGAAGGACTCCCCAGACCCCGGGGACACCGAGAAACCGGCCACCCCGGGCGAGGGTGCGCTGAGCTCCGACCTCGACAAGATCCCCACGGAAGGNGCCGGGACCCCCAAAATTCTGCTCCACTGACCGTCAGTGGGAGGTTCGCGGCGTGTGCTGCCCGCCGTGGCTCAGCTCTTCCCTCTCCCCCGCGCAGAGCTGCCCAAGATGGAGAGCAAAGACGTCCAGCAGCTCTTCAAGGACGTGCTGGGCTCGGCGGAGCGCGGGGAGCAGCCCCTCAACTGCGTGGCCACGGGGCTGGAGGCCGGCGGCGCAGGGCAGGACCCCAGCCGGGCGCAGCGGCCGTTCCTCCAGGGAGATCTCCAGCTGCCGGGGCAGGGTGGGTGCGGGCGGCGCAGCCCCCAGCCCAGACCCAGCGACTGGGGAGGGTCCTGGTGGGAGGGGGGGGCACAACAGGGTTTGGTTGGTGGACGTGGGAAGCATTTTGGGGGGGTCTTGGGTTGTCTGAGGGCTGCTGGGACCCCAAGGGGGGTTGAGCCCCAGCTCTACCCTCTCTCTAAGCCCTCTCCCTTCCATCGCAGGGAGTGTTTCCTTGGGCTCGCTCTCCGGATCCGTCTCCTTGGACTCGTACTCGGGCGTCTGCCAGTCCCCGTTCCTGGATAACAGGTACGCGGGCAGCTGGGAGAGCTGGGGCTGCCCTCCTTGGAGGGAGGGAACCCCGGGGTGTCGCAGGACCCCCTCTTTCCTCCCACCTTGCTGATCTGTGACGCTTTCTCCTCCACACAGGGAGCGGAGTGGCTTCTTCAGCCCCGACCACTGCGAGCCCGAGAGCCCCTGGGCCAGCAGCTCGGCCGCCACCACCCCCTCGACCCCCACAACGCCCACGACGGAGGGCGAGGGCGACGGGCTGTCGTACAACCAGCGCAGCCTGCAGCGCTGGGAGAAGGACGAGGAGCTGGGCGAGCTCTCCACCATCTCGCCCGTCCTCTACGCCAACATGAACTTCCCCAGCCTCAAGCAGGATTATCCAGGTAGGGCTCTGGGGGGGCTGCGGCCACCCCCGCTGGGGTGAGGGTAGGGGGGAGCCGGAGGGGACATCCCCCTCGCTGTGTCTGTGGGATTAAAACACTCCTTGCAGCAAGGGTGGGGGGTCTCGGGGCCAGCGTGGGGCTGTCCCCATGCATGAAGGGGGACAGTCGCCCACCGAGGACACCGGTGGCTCTGTCAGACGTGGGTTAACGTTGTTTTTCACCTTTTTCTCTGCTGCTACCGGCCTCCCAGACTGGTCGAGCCGTTGCAAACAGATTATGAAGCTCTGGAGGAAGGTTCCCGCCACGGACAAAGCCCCGTATTTGGTGAGTGCTGGGGGTGTCGCTGGGGCGGGGGGGCCCGGGCGCCGGGGGGCTGCGAGTCAGCTGCCTTCGTGTCTTTGTTAGCAAAAGGCCAAAGATAACCGGGCGGCTCATCGCATCAACAAGGTGCAGAAGGTACGTGCTGGAGCGGGGAGGAGCCCGGCGGCCCTGGCCCAGCCCTGGGGGGACGTGCTGCGCCCACCCCCCGCCCCTTTAGCCCCTTCCCCAGCCCACGGGGGTCCCTGCAGCCCTGACGGCCTGGCTCTCTCCGCAGCAGGCTGAGAGCCAGATCAACAAGCAGACCAAAGGGGAGGGACTGCGCAAGCCGGAGCGGCCCTCGCTGCACCTGCGGATCCCGGTGCCGCCGGGGGCACAGCCCGTCTACATCAGCAGCCCCCCCGCCACCGGCGAGGGCTTCCTCAAGCCCCCGGCGGGTTCGGGAGGGGGGCCGGAGTCACCCAGCGAGCTCTTCCTCAAGCTCCCGCCCCAGTCCCCTGCCCAAGTGCCTTCGCACGAT
Organism: Syrrhaptes paradoxus; assembly: GCA_013400615.1. NCBI lineage: Eukaryota > Metazoa > Chordata > Aves > Pterocliformes > Pteroclidae > Syrrhaptes > Syrrhaptes paradoxus. The sequence continues at coordinate 5,554 of VZTO01009855.1, forward strand.
CCCTACGGCGCGGCCCCCGCCTACGCGCTGGAGCCCCGCTTCCCCTCGCCCCTGGGCCAGAGCCCCACAGCCGGCGCTGCCTTCCAGCCCTTCCCTGGCCAGCCCCTCACTGCACCCCGTGCTGTCCCCACTTCCCAGCCTCCCGACTTCCACCCCACGCCCCCTGGGACCCCCCGGCACCAGCCCGGCACCCCTGACCCCTTCCTGAAGCCCCGGTGCCCCTCCTTAGACAACCTCTCGGTGCCGGGGAGCCCTGGTGCCCGGCCCCCCGAGGCCCTGCTGTCACCCCTGCCTTTTGGGGAGCAGAAGAAGGGTCTGGAGGTGAAAAAGGAGGAAGGGGGGAACCTGGGGGTCTGCTCTCCTGGCTACACCCCTGCCATGGGCTACGGGGACTCCCCAGGTGGTCCCCACCTCTCTGCTGCGGAGCTGAAGGTGGCCGACGTCTTCAAAGCCCCCATGACCCCCCGGGTCTCTCAGGTAGAGCCGCAGAGCCCGGGGTTGGGGCACCGGCTCCCAGACCCCCCCCCCCCGGCCCCCTCGCCCCCGGCCACCCCGATCTCTACCGCCAGTCGCCCTACCCGGACCCCTACTCGCAGCCCCCGCTGACGCCCCGGCCGCAGCCCCCCGAGGCTTGCTGCGCCCTCCCCCCCCGCTCCCTCCCCTCCGAGCCCTTTGCCCGCGTCCCCGCCAGCCCCCAGTCCCAGTCCAGCTCCCAGTCCCCCCTCACCCCCCGGCCGCTCTCTAACGAAGCTTTTTGCCAGTCCCCCGTCACCCCTCGCTTCCAATCCCCGGACCCCTACTCCCAGCCCCCCTCCCGGCCCCAGTCCCGGGACCCCTTCACCCCCTTGCACAAACCCCCCCGGCCCCAGATACCGGAGCCGGGCTTCAAGTCGGTGCCGCTCTCGCACAGCCCCGCGGCCGGCGGGGGTTTTGGGGGCACCCCGGTGGGCGAGCCCCACGCCAAGGTGCCGGCGGGGCAGCAGCCCCCCTTCGCCCGCTCGCCTGGCGCCAGCGTCTTCCCGGGCAGCCAGCAGCCCCCCATGCGCTTCACCTTCCCCCCGGCCGTCCCGGAGCCGCTCAAGGGTTCCCCGTCCCACCAGCCCCCCGGGATCAACAGCCATTACATCCCCGGCAAGCCCCAGAGCTCAGCCTACGCCTCGTCCCCGGGTTTCCACCAAGCCAGCAGCCCGCTGGGGCCGGGGGCCGCGGCTGCCGAGACCTACAGCCTCTCGCCACTCCGGCCGCCCTCGGTGCTCCCGCAGCAGCCGCCGGCCGCCCCGCAGCAGCCGGATCCCTCCGGCACCTTCCTGCCCCGGGCTGCGCTGGGGCCGCCGGCTGACAAGAGGGAGGAGGTGGGCGTGGGGCTGTCGGCACCCCCAAACCGGGACCTGGCGGAGCTGCCGGGCAGCCAGGACGGGACCCTCGGCACCATGAGCCAGTCGGAGCTGGAGAAGCAGCGGCAGGTGAGGGTCCGTCCGCGTTCGAGGGGAGATGCAGGGGAGGAACGGGGGGGTTCGTGGTTGGTGGGGTGTCGAGGAGCCCAGCTCTGCGTGTGACCCCTTCCCCAGAGGTGTGGAGGGGACAGAAATGGGGACAGCTGTAGGGGTCCCCATGTGTTGTTTGTTCCCGGGGTCCCGGGATGAGCCGGTCTCGCTCCCGTGTCCCCGTTCTCGGTCCTAACGCTCGGTTCCTCCAGCGCCAGCGGCTCCGCGAGCTGCTCATCCGGCAGCAGATCCAGCGCAACAACCTGCGGCAGGAGAAGGAGAGCGCGGCGGCGGCGGCTGCTGCTGCGTCCTCACCGTCGGGCTGGGCCCCCGACACCGGCAGCCAGGGCTTCGAGCTGGCCCGCGGCATGGCCCCCTACCAGCCAGCACAGGTACGGGGGGCTCCGAGGGGGGGGGACACAGCTCTGCTGCGGGCGGATGGAGGGGGTGACGGTGTGTCCTTTCTTCCCCTTCCAGGACAAGGGGCTCCTGGGGCCGCTGGCCACCGCGGCCGGCGCTGGGAAGCTGCCCGGCTCCGTCATGGTGCAGGCAGCGTTCGCGCAGGACGAGCGGCTCTCCCGGCCCCCGCCCGCGGCCACGCCGTCCGCCCTGGACATCAACGGGAGGTGAGCACCCGGCGCCGGGGCGAGGGGTTCACCGTGGGTGGGTGGAACCTAGTGGGGCTTCGGTGCAGCCCCCCCAGCTCTTGTTTGAGGGGGTCACCCAAGCGGGCTGTGGTTTATTTGGGTGTCTGAGGGGGCTGGGACACCCTGGGGTCCTGTGCGTGGTGTGTCGGGGTTGCAGCAGTGCTGAGCTGGTTCCAACACCGCGATTTCTTGCAGGACGGCGGTGGGGCCCCCCCAGGCCTTCTATCCCCGTGGGGTCTTCCCGGTGCCATCCCCGCAGCAGCAGCAGCAGCACCTCTGGCAGCAGCAGCAGCAGGCAGCAGCCGCAGCCCTTCGCCTCCCCGTCACCTCCCGCTTCGCCCCCCCGGCCACCGCCACCCCCATCGGCAACCTGGGCACCCGCCTGCCGGCCCCCCCCGAGCCGCTGTCCTCCTCGCCCGCCGCCTTGGGCGGCCCCTTCATTGAGCTGCGGCACAACGTGCAGAAGGGCCCCGGAGGGGTTATGGGCTCCCCCTTCGCCCCCCAAGCCCCCCGACCCCGCTTTTTCCTGCCGGGGGAGGAGGGCACCCCCCAGGCCCTCTGCGCCCCCGTGGTGCCCATGCAGCCGCTCCCCACCCCGGCGCTGCAGCCCCCGAAGATGCCGCTGCCGCCGGCGTCGCCGCAAGGCGCCGAGATGAGCAACAGCCACCAGCAGCCTCACGGCAAAGCGGCCGCCCCCCCGCCGCTGCCGGCCCCCGCGCTGGAGCTGCAGCACGTCCCCCCGCGCCCGCTCTCCTCCGGCTCCGCTCTGCGCCCCGAGGGTCCCAAGGACGGCTCCATACCGGACCCCGCGCCAGCCCCAGTCCCGGGGAAGAGCCACCTGAGCCTGGAGGGGGGCCGGCTGCCCTGCGAGGTGCCGGTGGAGCCCGACTTGGACGATGACTTTGGGTCCCACAAGGACCTGGAAGATGACGACGATTTGGCCAACCTGAGCCTGGATCCGGACGTGGCTAAAGGCGACGATGACCTGGACAGCCTGGAGACGGCGGACCCCCACCTCGACGACCTGCTGAACGGCGACGAGTTCGACCTGCTGGCCTACACCGACCCCGAGCTGGACACGGGTGACAAGAAGGACATTTTCAACGAGCACCTTCGCCTGGTCGAGTCGGCCAACGAGAAAGCCGAGCGCGAAGCCCAGCTCAAGACGGAGCCGCCGGCGCCCACCTTGAAGCTCCCCGACCCCGGGGACGGCAAAGATGCGGCTCCAACCGTGGAGGACCCAGAGGTGCCCAAGGAAGGGCTGGTGCCCGGGATGGGCTTGGGACCTGCTCCCTGCCCCGCGGGCGCCAGGCTGGTGCCCGATTTGACTTTCAAGGCGCAGGGCACGGAGGCGAAGGCGGCCGCGCTGCCCACCGACGTCAAACCCAAGCTGGAGGACGGCTGCCTGAAGACGTCTCCGTGCCAGTTTACCGCCGGCGGCCCCGAGCGGCTCCCGGTCCCCGTGAAATCGGAGGCTCTGCAGGGCGCGGACAAGATCTCCGCCTCACTGGGGCTGAGCTTAAAATCCAACCAGACCCTCCTGAGCCCCGGCGCCGGCCCGCCTCGCCTGGGCTTGGGTCACTTTGCCAACAGCAGCCACGCTGGTGTCCCCGTGCCGGAGAAGGACCCGTACGCCGGCCCCAGCCGTGGACTGGCCCCTGCCCAACTGGGTGGCCAGACCAACCCCTTACTGGAAAAGTTTGAGCTGGATGGTGGAGCCCTGGGTCTGGGCAGCGCCCGGCACTCGCCGGCCGACGACCTGGACAAGATGGAGAGCTCGTTGGTGGCCAGCGAGCTGCCGCTGCTCATCGAGGACCTGCTGGAGCACGAGAAGAAGGAGCTGCAGAAGAAGCAGCAGATGTCAGCCCACCTGCCCCGGGGAACCCCCCACCTCCCGGCCCCGGGGCACCCCATGCTGCACGCGGCAGCGGCCGGGCAGCCCCCCGAGGGGCAGCCGCCCCGCCTGGGCGCCCCACAGCCCCCCCTCCAGCTGGGGCTGGTGGCCAGGCCACCACTGATGCCGCCGCGGCTCGGCGCACCCCAGCAGGGCCCGGGCATGGCCCCCCCCATGGGCATGGCCCCTGGGCAGCCCCACGTGCTGGCGGCCCCCCCCGGGGTGCAGGTGGCCCTGGCGCAGCCGCAGCAGAGCCAGCAGCAGGTGCTGGTGCAGAAGCCGCTGGGGGGGGTGCAGCCCCCCTCCCTGGGTTTGAAGCCCCCGCAGCTCGTCATGCAGCAGCAGTTGGCCAACAGCTTCTTCCCCGACACAGGTAGGGGCCAGGGGGGTTGTTTGGGGGGCACGGGGACGTTTGGGTTGGGGGGCGAAGGGCTGCAGGCGCTGCGGTGCCGCGTGCTGACTTTTTTTTTTCCCCAGACCTGGACAAGTTTGCGGCCGAGGACATCATGGACCCCATCGCCAAGGCCAAGATGGTGGCACTGAAGGGCATCAAGAAGGTGATGGCGCAGGGCAGCATCGGGGTGGCCCCGGGCATGAACAGGTAGGGGACATGGGGGCACGGTGGGCGGGGGGGGACACAGCCTGGGGTGGGCAGGGTGCCTCGGCCCCGGCTCATCCCTTGTCTCTGTGTGTTCCCCCCCAAAGGCAACAGGTTTCTCTGCTGGCGCAGCGGCTCTCGGGGGGCCCGGCCGTCTCCGAGATGCAGAATCACTTGCTGGGGGGGAGCGGGC
>VZTO01009855.1:10471-21531 GCA_013400615.1 Syrrhaptes paradoxus
GGAAGCGGGGTCCGGGCTGATCCGCCCCTCTCCCCGCTCCCGCAGACGAGGCCGACCAGCGGCAGTACGAGGAGTGGCTGTTCCACACGCAGCAGCTGCTGCAGATGCAGCTGAAGGTGCTGGAGGAGCAGATCGGGGCCCACCGCAAGTCCCGCAAGGCGCTCTGCGCCAAGCAGCGCACCGCCAAGAAAGCCGGGCGGGAGTTCCCCGAGGCCGACGCCGAGAAACTGAAACTGGTGACGGAGCAACAGAGCAAAATCCAGAAGCAGTTGGACCAGGTGAGGGCTGTGGGGGTGCCTTGTCCCCCGTCCCAGTGCTTTGTCCCCCATCCTAACACTGTCCCCATCCCAGTGCCATGCTGTCCCCTGTCCCAACGCTGTGTTGTCCCCCATCCCAGCACTGTGCCATCCCCCATCCTAACACCATGCTGTCCCCTGTCCCAAGGCCGTGCTGTCCCAATTCTGTGCCATCCCCTGTGCTAACACCCTGCCATCCCCCATCCTAGTGCCACGTTGTCCCAATGCCGTTGCCGTCCCCTGTCCCAATGCCATGCCATCGCCACACTGTCCCTTGTCCTGATGCCATGCCATCCCCTGTCCCAACACCATGCCATCGCAANCGTCCCCCGTCCCAACACTGTCCCCATCCCAACACTGTCCTCATCCCAGTGCCATGCCATCCCCCGTTCCACCGCCGTGCCGTCCCCCATCCTAACACCATGCTGTCCCCTGTCCCAAGGCCGTGCTGTCCCAATTCTGTGCCATCCCCTGTGCTAACACCCTGCTATACCCCATCCTAATGCCACCCCGTCCCAATGCCGTTGCCGTCCCCTGTCCCAATGCCATGCCATCGCCACACTGTCCCTTGTCCTGATGCCATGCCATCCCCTGTCCCAACACCATGCCATCGCAACACCACACCGTCCCCTCTCCCAACGCCATGCTGTCCCTTGTCTCAATGCTATGCCGTCCCAGTGCCATGCCGTCCCCTGTCCCAGTGCCATGCCGTCCCCTGTCCCAGTGCCATGCCGTGCTGTCCCCTGTCCTAACGCCACCCCGTCCCGGCAGGTCCGGAAGCAGCAGAAGGAGCACACCAACCTGATGGCCGAGTACCGCAACAAGCAGCAGCAGCACCAGCACCAGGCCTCGGCCGTCATGGCCCTCAGCCCCTCGCAGAGCCCCCGCCTCATGTCCAAGCTCCCGGGGCAGCTCCTCTCGGCGCACGGCGTCCAGCAGCCGGCCGGGGCCGTGGTGGGGACGCAGGGGCTGGGCCAGCAGGGAGGACAGGCCGGGGGGCTGCGCCTGCCCCAGGGCGGCGTGTCCATGGCCGTGCAGCAGAGCCTGTCCTTCATGGGCCAGCAGGGCGTGGGCAGCGCCCCGGTGCCCGGCACCTCCAACGCCTTCTTCGCCGGGAACCCCGCGCTCCGCGGGCTGGCTGCCGACAGCCGCCTGATGCAGGAGAGGCAGCTCCAGAGGATGCAGCTGGCGCAGAAACTGCAGCAGCAGCAGCAGCAGAACATGCTGGGACAGGTGTCACTGCAGCAGCAGCAGCAGCAGGTAGGGGTGATGGGACAGAGCGCGATGCAGCCGCAGAGCATCATGGCGCAGGCGGCGATGCAGCAGCCCGGCGTGATGGGACAGCCGTCGATGCAGCAACCCGGCGTCATGGCGCAGACGTCGATGCAGCAGCCCGGCGTGATGGGACAGCCGTCGATGCAGCAACCCGGCGTCATGGCGCAGACGTCGATGCAGCAGCCCGGCGTGATGGGACAGCCGTCGATGCAGCAACCCGGCGTCATGGCGCAGACGTCGATGCAGCAGCCCGGCGTGATGGGACAGCCGTCGATGCAGCAACCCGGCGTCATGGCGCAGACGTCGATGCAGCAGCCCGGCGTGATGGGACAGCCGTCGATGCAGCAACCCGGCGTCATGGCGCAGACGTCGATGCAGCAGCCCGGCGTGATGGGACAGCCGTCGATGCAGCAACCCGGCGTCATGGCGCAGACGTCGATGCAGCAGCCCGGCGTGATGGGACAGCCGTCGATGCAGCAACCCGGCGTCATGGCGCAGACGTCGATGCAGCAGCCCGGCGTGATGGGACAGCCGTCGATGCAGCAACCCGGCGTCATGGCGCAGACGTCGATGCAGCAGCCCGGCGTGATGGGACAGCCGTCGATGCAGCAACCCGGCGTCATGGCGCAGACGTCGATGCAGCAGCCCGGCGTGATGGGACAGACGTCGATGCAGCAACCCGGCGTGATGGGACAAACCTCCATGCAGCAGCCGGGTGTCATGGGACAAACGCCGATGCAGCAGCCGGGCGTGATGGGACAGTCGTCGATGCAGCAAGGGGGTCTGATGGGACAGACGTCGCTGCAGCAGCCCGGCATCATGGGACAAACCTCGCTGCAGCAACCCGGCGTGATGGGACAAACGTCGCTGCAGCAGCCCGGCATCATGGGACAAACCGCGCTGCAGCAGCCCGGCGTGATGGGACAGACGTCGATGCAGCAACCCGGCGTCATGGCGCAGACGTCGATGCAGCAGCCCGGCGTGATGGGGCAGACGTCGATGCAGCAACCCGGCGTGATGGGACAAACCTCGCTGCAGCAGCCCGGCGTCATGGTGGGACAGCCCAGCTTGCTGGGGCAGCAGCAGCCAGCCCCGGCCCCCCAGCCCGGCGCCGTGGGGCAGCCGCTGGTGCCGAAGCAGCCGGGGATGATGGGCGGCCAGCAGAGCCTCCTGGTGCAGCAGCTCTCGCCCCAGCAGCAGCCGGGTTTGCTGGGCCACGGGCAGGCGCCGGGGCTGCAGCACCAGACGGTGCTGGGACACCCCCAGCCCCAGCGTCAGGTTCTCCTGGCCCCCCACCAGCAGCGGGTGCTGGGATCGCCCCAGTTGGCCCCGCAGGCTCCGGGGATGCTGGGCCACCGGCTCGTCTTGTCCCAGCAGCTGGGGCCCCAGCGGGCGCTGCTGGCCCCCCCCCAGCAGCAGCAGCAGCCGCAGAGCGCGGTGGGCACCCAGCCCGGCCTCCTGGGGCTGGGCCAGGGGCAGCCCCCCATCCAGCACTTTCCACAGCACGGGGCGGGGGGCCAGACCCCCTCCGTGCTGCACCTGAGTCAGGGAATGCAGCCGGCCCCGGGGGTCCTGGCTGCCAAGGACCAGCCCGGGGGGGTGGACGGCAGCTCCCTTCCCGCTGAGGGCAGCGAGGGCGGGGGGCAGCTCCATGGGGGTCCCCAGGAGCAGCAGGGACCCCTCAACCCCCCGGGGCTGGGCGGACCAGAGCCCCCCGCCCCCAAGCACCAGGCTGAGCTGGGGCAGGGCCAGCAGCTCCTCTTGGCCTCCCCGCAGCCGGGCGTCCTGGGCTCGCAGCCGGTGCTGCGGGCAACCTCGGTGCAGCCGGGGCCCCTGCTGGCCCCGCCGCTGCAGAGCTCCGGGGTGTCCCAGCAGCCTGGGGACACCGCCGGGGTGGCGGAGCCGGCGCTGGGCTGCGGGACGGGCCAGGTGCAGGGCATGGTGCTGCCGCAGGCGCCGCGGCCACCGGAGCAGCCGGGCAAGGGGCCGGTGGGCTCGCTGCAGGGCCAGCCGCAGCCGCCGCGGCTCCAGAGCCCCGGGCAGCACAAAGCGGGGCCGGCGGTGCCGTCACCGGGCTCGGCCACGCTTTCCCCGGGTCTTTTGGGGCAGTTGCCGGGGCCGGTGATGGGCCAGATCCGGGCGCAGCTGCAGGGGGTCCTGGCCAAGAACCCGCAGCTGCGGCACCTCACCCCCCAGCAGCAGCAGCAGCTCCAGGCGCTCCTGGTGCAGCGGCACCACCAGAGCCTCCTCCAGCAGAGCCAGGCGCTCCGGACCCCCGCACCCTTCCCCGGGCAGGCCCCGGACCCCGGCTCCCTGGCCCCCACGGCCCGCCAGCCCCCTCGCCCCCTGGGGACCCTCTTCCAGCCGCGGCCGGGCACTTCGGCGGAGGCACAGACCGGCTTTGCCCCCGAGCCGGGGCGGGCGCTGCCGGCACAGCCCCCCCAGCAGCCCCTGGCTGAGCTGGTGCAGGCGGCCCTGGCTGCCCGCGGCCCCCAGCCCGGCCTCGTGCGGCTCCCCACGCCCCAGACCCCCTCGCCGCTGGGCTGCACCCCCCAGCACCTGGCTAGCCCCGAGCAGAGCCCCCAAGAGCCAAAGAAGACATCGCCGGGGGTCCTGGCGTCGGCCCCCAGCCCCACGGTGCCGGCGGAGCAGGGGCTGGTGCCCACGGCCAGCGGCACCCTCCCCGACCCGGCACAGGGTCCCTGGGACCCTGAGGCACCCGGTGGGGACGCAGCGGACCCCAGCGAGACCCACGTCAACGGGGCTGTGCCCGAGGGGGTCCCTCCGGCAGGTGAAGCCACCCAGATGCTGGTGAAGCAGGAGCCGAAGGAGGAGGCGGCGGCGGTGGTGGCACCGTGTGAGCTGGACCCAGACGAGGCGGCGAAAACGGAGGCGAACGGGGATCCCGGCGCCGGCCAAGCCAACAGCGTGCTGACGTTGGGCGGCCGCTCCGAGGCCGGACACCTCCTGCTGCAGAAGCTGCTGCGGGCCAAGAACGTGCAGCTGTCGGCGCAGAGCCCGGGCGAGCTCAACGGGCACACGGAGAGCCGGGGCGCCGGAGTGGAGCCGCGGCCGCAGCCGGTGCTGCTGGTGAGCAGGGGGCTGTGGGGCAAAATGGGGGGACGATGGGGGGACAACAGCCATGGGGTGATGCTCAGCACGGCTCCCGCTCCCCTCTCTTCCCCCACCAGGACCCCTCCATCGCCAGGAAGCCAGCGGCCACCAAGCCCAAGCGGGTGCAGAAGGGCAACGAGCGGGTGCCGGCGTCCCGCAAGAAGCTGCGGAAGGACGAGGGGCTGCGCCCCGGCGAGGCTCTCATGAAGCAGCTGAAACAGGTACGGCCGCGGGCTGGGGAGGGGGGCACACGGCCGGGGGGCTGCTTTCCGCCTCCGTCCCCTCCTCACCGCTCTGTCCCCAGGAGCTGTCGCTGCTGCCGCTGACGGAACCGACCATAACGGCCAACTTCAGCCTCTTCGCGCCGTTCGGCAGCAGCCCCATCAACGGCAAGAGCCAGCTGCGGGGCGCCTTCGGCAGCGCCGTCCTCGACAGCGTCCCCGATTACTACTCCCAGCTGCTCACCAAGGTGAGGCGGGTTGTCCCCTTGTCCCCTCCGTCACCACCCGGGGGTCCCCGCGCTGTGCTCACCCCACTGCCTCCTCCCAGAACAACCTCAGCAACCCGCCCACGCCCCCGTCCTCGCTGCCCCCCACGCCGCCCCCCTCCGTGCAGCAGAAGATGGTGAACGGCGTCACCGTCCCCGAGGAGCTGGCCGAGCAGCCCAAGGATGCCGACCCGGCCCGTGAGCCCCCCGGCCAGAAAGGTGAGTATGTGCACGAGGGTGACAGAGACCCTGCGCCACCTCCCACCCCCCGGTGACACCGTGTCCCCTCCCCATGCAGACACGCCGGCCGTGGAGGTGAAGAGCCTGGACCTGCTGGCGGCTCTGCCCACCCCTCCCCACAACCAGACCGAGGACGTCAGGTGAGGCCCCGGCACCGTGACCCCACCAGGGGTGACACCGACCCCACCAGGGGTGACACCAGCCCCCCAGGGGTGACACCGACCCCCCCAGGGGTGACGCCAGCCCCCCGTGACACCTCTTTGTCCCCGCAGGATGGAGAGTGATGACGACAGCGACTCCCCTGACAGCATCGTCCCTGCCTCATCCCCCGAGAGCGTCCTGGGCGAGGAGCTGCTGCGCTTCCCGCTGCTGAGCGAGGCCAAGCCGGAGCTGGAGGAACGCGTCCTGTCCCCCATCATCCCCATCATCCCCCGGGCCAGCATCCCAGGTGGGCTGCACCCTGCTGGGGGGGCGTATTGACCAGGCGGGGGGGGTCTGGGGGGTGTATGGACCAGGCAGGGGCAGGGCAGGGGGGGGTCTGGGGAAAGGATAAAGCGGGTAGGACGGGGTCTGTGCGGTATTTGGATGGGATGGGGGGTNCCGGGCCAGCATCCCAGGTGGGCTGCACCCTGCTGGGGGGCGTATGGACCGGGCAGGGCAGGAGGGGGTCTGGGGGGTGTATGGACTGGGCAGGGGCAGGGCAGGGGGGGGTCTGGGGAAAGGATAAAGCGGGTAGGACGGGGTCTGTGCGGTATTTGGATGGGATGGGGGGTCTCTGGATGTGTGGGGGCACAGGGGCAGGGTCCTTGGGGAAAGGTCCTGTTCCTGAGGGTCCCCCAGCTGCTCCCCGAGGGTCCCCCAGCTGCTCCCCGAGGGTCTCCCGTCAGTGCTGGGTGCTCCCTGTCCCCATGCCCTGGTCCCCGTCCCCGTGCCCCGGTCCCTGTCCCACGCGAGGTGATGGATTCCTGGCGGCGTTTCTGCCGGGGTCTGGGGCAGCTGGGTGGGCTCCCTGGTGGCTGTGTGTGGGGCTGGGTCTGCACAGCTCTGACCCCCCCCGCCCCCCCCCNAAGATGGAGAGCGACGTGGCCGGTGAGTGTCCCCCGTGTCCCCCCCCGGGCTCCCCCGTGTCCCCAGGCCCCCAATGACGGGGTGTCCCTGTCCCTGGCAGGGATGCTGGGTGGCAAGGAGAAGGTGCCGCTGGCCGGGAAGGTGCCAGAGGGTGGCTCCGAGTGGCTGAAGCAGTTCGACGCGGTGCTGCCGGGGTACAGCCTCAAGGGCGAGCTGGACCTCCTGACGCTGCTCAGACAGGTCAGCGGGGTGGAGAGGTCCCCCCCCTGGGCTGGGACCCTGGGAGGGGGGGAGCGGGGTCCCTGTAGGGCTGTGGTGAGGGGGGGGTGCAGGAGGACTGAGCGTGACCCTGTCAAGGTGGGTGGGGGTCCCTGGGGGTTTCCCTGTGATCACTGGGGGAGTTCCTGAGGGGTTGGGTCCCCCCTATGGAGAGGTGCTGAGTCTTCCAGGACTGCTCAGAAGGGGTTGGGGGGGGGTCTTTGCAGGGCTGAGAGGGCAGTGGGGTCCCTGCAGGGCCAAGGACCCCTCCCCATGGCACGCAGGGAGGTTGGGGGTCCCCATCCCTGGGCTGCTCTGACCCGTGTACCCCTTCCCGTGCCGCAGGAGAGCCCCGCGCCCGAGAAGACCCTCCACCACTGCTACGTCAACAACGTCTCCAACCTGGACGTGCGGCAGCTCTCCGTCATGCCCCAGGAGCCATCGCCCCCCATGTCCCCCTCCGTCCCCTCCCCATCCAGCCCCGCCGAGGCCGCCAGGGTCCCCGACCCCGAGGCACCGCACGAGGCTGCTCCAGCCCCCCCCTCACCCCTGCCACCGGCCCCCTCACCAGCCCCCGAGGAGGAAGGGGCCGCGGCCCCCCACTCGCCGCCCCGGTTCAAGCCGCGCTCGCGGCCGCCGGAGGACGGGGACGAAGCGCGGCCGCGGCTGAAGAAGTGGAAGGGGGTGCGGTGGAAACGGCTCCGCTTCCTCGTCACCATCCAGAAAGGGGGGGCCAAGCGGGACGGCGACAAAGAGATCGCGGAGTTCATCGACAAGCTGGGCACCACCCTGCGCCCCGAAAAGGTGCCGCGGGACCTGCGCAAGTGCTGCTTTTGCCACGAGGAAGGCGACGGTGCCACGGATGGACCGGCTCGCTTGCTCAACCTCGACCTCGACCTTTGGGTCCACCTGAACTGCGCCCTGTGGTCCACCGAGGTCTACGAGACGCAGGGAGGGGCCCTGATCAACGTGGAGGTGGCCCTACACCGCGGTTTGCTCACCAAATGCTCCCTCTGCCAGAAAACCGGCGCCACCAACAGCTGCAACCGCATCCGCTGCCCCAGCGTCTACCACTTCGCCTGCGCCATCCGCGCCAAGTGCATGTTCTTCAAGGACAAGACCATGCTCTGCCCCCTGCACAAGCTGAAGGGCCCCTGCGAGCAGGAGCTGAGCAGCTTCACCGTCTTCCGCCGCGTCTACATCGAACGGGACGAGGTCAAGCAGATCGCCAGCATCATCCAACGCGGCGAGCGGCTTCACATGTTCCGCGTGGGCGGGTTGGTCTTCCACGCCATCGGGCAGCTCTTGCCGCACCAGATGGCCGATTTCCACAGCGTCACGGCGCTCTACCCCGTGGGCTACGAGGCCACGAGGATCTACTGGAGCCTCCGGACCAACAACCGGCGCTGCTGCTACCGCTGCACCATCTGCGAGAACAACGGCCGCCCCGAGTTCGTTGTGCAGGTCATCGAGCAGGGTTTGGAGGATCTGGTCTTCACCGACTCCTCGCCGCAAGGTAAGGCGCCGTCGGGAGCTGCGGGTGCCGGTCCTCTGCCTTCCTCCATCCCCTGCCTTCGTCCCCTGCCCTGCTGATGGCCAAGTCCCCCCAGAACGGAGAGGACACGGCGGTGGGAAGGTGTCGGGGTGGCTGGAGTTGGGGGACAGCTTGCGGCAGGTCCCCGATTCCCAACCCTCCCTTCCCTCGGCAGCCGTCTGGAACCGGATCATCGAGCCGGTGGCGATGATGAGGAAGGAAGCCGACATGCTGCGACTCTTCCCCGAGTACCTGAAGGGCGAGGAGCTCTTCGGCCTCACGGTGCACGCGGTGCTGCGCATCGCCGAGTCGGTAGGTCCCGGGGGAGCTGAGGGGGGTGTCTGCACCCCACTGGGAGAGGGACCAGTGGCCGTGCTGGTGGGACTGGGGTGCTGCTGCTTGACCCACGGTCCCTCCATCCTCCTCCTCGGCAGCTTCCCGGCGTCGAGAGCTGCCAGAACTACCTGTTCCGCTACGGCCGCCATCCGCTGATGGAGCTGCCGCTGATGATCAACCCCACCGGCTGCGCCCGCTCCGAGCCCAAGATCCTCACCCACTACAAGCGGTAAGCAGCACTGGGAGCTACTGGGAGAGCTGGGATCCCCGGGGATCCCTGGGCTCTGACCCCCTCTTGCCTCCCCGCCCGCAGACCCCACACCCTGAACAGCACAAGCATGTCCAAGGCGTACCAGAGCACCTTCACGGGCGAGACCAACACGCCCTACAGCAAACAGTTCGTGCACTCCAAGTCCTCCCAGTACCGGCGCCTGAAGACCGAATGGAAGAACAACGTCTACCTGGCGCGGTCCCGCATCCAGGGGCTGGGGCTCTACGCGGCCAAGGACATTGAGAAGCACACCATGGTCATCGAGTACATCGGCACCATCATCCGCAACGAGGTGGCCAACCGCCGGGAGAAGATCTACGAGGAGCAGGTGGGTCTCCGTTGGGTGTTGGGGTTCTGGTGGATTTTGGGGTCTCCGTTGGGTGTTGGGGCTCCGTTGGGTGTTGGGGCTCCATTGGGTGTTGGGGTTCGGGTGGATTTTGGGGCCTCCGTTGGGTGGTGGGGGTCTATGGGATGTTGAGGCTCCGTTGGGTGTTGGGGCTCCATTGGGTGTTGGGGTCTGGTGGATTTTGGGGGCTCCGTTGGGTGTTTGGGTCTGGTGGGACATTGGGAGGGCCTCTGATGGGATGTGGGGGTCTCTGATGGGATGTGGGGGGGCTCAGTGCAGCCACTAACCCCCTTTTGTCCCCCCAGAACCGCGGCATCTACATGTTCCGCATCAACAACGAGCACGTCATTGACGCCACGCTGACGGGGGGCCCGGCCAGGTGGGTGCACAGGGGGTTTCAGGGTGGTGGGACCCCCCCTCAGAACAACCTGTCCTGCCCCCCAGCTCGCCACTGACCCCCCCACCTCACTGCCTTCCTCCAGGTACATCAACCACTCGTGCGCCCCAAACTGCGTGGCCGAAGTCGTGACCTTCGACAAGGAGGACAAGATCATCATCATCTCCAGCCGGCGCATCCCCAAGGGGGAGGAGGTCAGGAGGGGGCGCGGGGTGGCTGGGGGGGGCCGGGGGGGCTGGATCGGGCTCCAGGCCGTGCCCTGGGTGACTCCCCGCTCCCCCCCCAGCTCACCTACGACTACCAGTTTGACTTTGAGGACGATCAGCACAAGATCCCCTGCCACTGCGGAGCCTGGAACTGCCGGAAGTGGATGAACTAAAGCTGGGAAAAAAAACCGGGGGGCTGGGGGCTGCGGCCCCCGCCTCGGAGACCTCACCAAGACCCCCCCTCTGGGGCTGCGGGAGGTGCCAGGGCGGCCGGGCGGGCGACGGCAGCCGGAGCACGGCGCAGGGCTGCGGCGGGGGAGAGAGCGGCTGCCAGGGAGCCGCCGGCCCGGGACGGACGGACGGACGGACAACTCAGGGTTTTCTTTGCTTCGTCCTGCGAGGAAGAGGAGGAGTGAGGGGGGGGGGAGTCTGGTGAGACCCCCACCACCCCCACCCACCGCCCGCCTCCCTCCTGGGGGAGCCACGGGGGAGCAGAGCGGTCCCAGCGGAGCCGGAGGGAGTTCGGAGCCAACCTGGAGAGAGAGAGAGAGAGAGATATATATATTATATATATTTTTTTTTTTTTTAGAAACAAAACTAATAACATTTGCTCGCTAATTACCAAGGTAACACAGACTCCTTGAGCTCGACAATCCGGGCTCTGCCCCGTCGCGCCGCGGCGATGGCCAGAGCTCGCTCTCGGTTCCTTTTTTGTTTTTTTTTTTTTTTTTAATTTTTATTTTTTTGGATCTCTTGTCGTTTGTGCGTGTGGACGAGACCCCTGGAGCGCGGCGGCACGGGAGGAGGCGCCTGCGGCGAGGGCCCCCCCCCTCCGACAGACACAAGGAGCTTCTGCACCCAAACCTACCTCATCTGAAGTGTTAGATTTTCTTTTTTTGGTGTTTTTTTGGTGTTTTTAAATGTGAGCCCACCTCCCCCCCCCCTGTCGGGGCAGCACCTCCTGCCCTGGGAGCCAGCCCCCGTGGGGGGGCTCTTTCCCTCTCCCTTGGGCTCTAGGGCTGTGTCCCCTCCCCTGTCCCCCTCCTCTGTCACTGGGGTCCCAAGGGGGGGGCGCAGGGGGACCCCTGCCCTCGGCTCCCCTCCTGGGACGTCCCCTGTGCCAAGGGGCAAGGTGGGGACAGGAGGGGGGGGGCCAGACCTGCACCCCCACTATGAGGGGGGCTGGCAGGGGGGTAAGGACCCCCCAAACGCCCCCAGCCCCCCCCTGCTGG
>VZTO01009857.1:0-10527 GCA_013400615.1 Syrrhaptes paradoxus
TGCAGGGACCAATACAAATAGGATGGAAAAAAATATTCATTAGCTTACATTAGTTCTACTGCGTATTGCTTTTCTTCCCTACTCTCTTCTCTCTACTTTCTTTAAACCTTACAGGGAGGAAGGAATGTGCCCAGACTGGAGTCGGGCATTTGTTAAGTGATTCTTAAAGAAAAATGTCCAGATGCCAAGTTCATCTTCTTTGTTGATGAATCTTTTTCTTGCCTGTATTTCTTTTAGCTTTTTACAAACATGCTGTTACCTTCAGATGTCTTTACTAATTGAAAAAGATAACCTGCTACTTACCTCAGGAATTAAGACTTCTGTTCCTTTACCATTAGGACCCTACTTTTTACTGATTTATTTTAATATGAGAATATGCAGTGAGCATGACAAGAGAACTATTTGTGTCTAAGTACCCTTCAGAAGTTACTGCTTCAGAGACTCAGAAGTATTATACTTAGGCTAATTTTATTTTGTTTTGGTTTTACTTCTACTGGAAAGTAATTTGTGGAAAGGATACAGGAAGTGAAGGAAGTATTCTATAAGTAGCTCTGGTGATAGTAAGGGGGCTTGTCTGGAGAGAGTGTGGAAATAAAGACAGCATTGTGTACCTTTTTCATCTAAAACTTATTTCTGACTAACTCCCTCATCTCCTTATTTTGCTAGGGTTTCTCATTTGTTATGAATTATTGATACATATTTTGATTAATAAATATAAATACATACTGTCCACTTGACTTTTTAGTAATATTAGAAGGATCTAGGCAACCTAGTTAAAATAGTATAATGAAATTAAGCATATAGCTTTTAATAAGTTCAAATGCATGAAACATTGTACTCTAGGTTGTTTGTAATGCTAAGTGGTTACAATGAGGGGCAGTGCTAAGATGAACTTGGATTTTTTAAATGAGAAATGTCTCAGTGCTGTGCATTGTTGGGTGAGAAGTCAAACATTTTAGTTGTAGATTTAGTTTTCAAGGTTAGGATTCAAGAAACCATCATCTGTAACAGAACAGGAATGGAATTTACATACCCTTTGGATTAGGTAGGCTAGAATTAGGTTAAGTAATAGAAGTATCTTGAAAAAAATGCTTGAAATGTACAATGAGACTGAAATTAGGATTCTTGTTTGAATTAAAAAAGGGTTTTATTTTTGTGAACATGTTTGATTTTAAGATTTTCACATGTGACATCTCCTTTGGGCATGTTTTAGATTATTACGCATTTATTTTGCTGACATTTGTCCTCTCAAATATTGAGGTAGAGAGAGCATGGAGTATAGTAGAGAGAGATTGTACTGAGATCCAATCTACTTTCCTATTTCAAAAAAATCTTTGAAATCTAAATAGGAAAAAGAAGAGACAAGTATTGACTTGGGAATGCAGAAATTATGTATATTTTACTGATTTCTCTGTAGATGGTAAATGTTTTGTAGCAGGACCACCCAGTAGTATGTCAGTATAGCATTACTGCGTTTCCACTTCCTAAACCTGATGNAAACTAGTTAGGTGGAGTTGAGAGAGACTGGAGACAGATCCAGGGAGCAGAGTGCTTTCTGACTAAGTAAAGAAGGGCTGAATATGCTTGTGCACGTTTGGTGTAACCTATACAGAGATATTTTTGAGCTGACTAAAAAAGCAAGAAGGTGGCAATAATACAAATAATGAAGTGGTACTGAAATATTTCACCTGTATACCTGCCTTCTGGAAGTGCTTGTGAAACTGATTTTTTGCTATTTGGTGTGTGTATACCATATGTGCGTTTATACTCAGATTGGAATTTGGGTACTCTAAATATTTTTCATAATTAATCTCAAGTGAATGCCAGAAACTGGGAAGTTTGAATGTGGTAATTACACATAAAATGTCTTTCGTTTCACTCAGCAAATGTCAGGTGACCCAGATGTTGCTGGCATCCTGAACAGTCTCAGGACATAAAGACTAGAAAATTCTAGAGGAAATGGGCACTTCAGTGCTAAGAGAAGAGAGACTTTCTTTCATATTACTTTCCATAAAAATACAAATATTCTATGTTTTCTGCAGTCCAAGACGTGCGTTGTACTATGCCTGGGTCTAAAGGCAGTTGTCCTCACTGCAGCTCAAAATGTACCAATGGAACTGAATGACTCTGCTTCACTGCCTTATCCAGGTACTTCAGTAATTGCTGAGGTTGGCATTTCTTCGTCATTTTGTTTCAGCTTACTAGGGCCCAGTTTTGCTTTGGCATGCAATTTTATGTCATTCTCTTGATTCACAAACTGCTAGAGTATACTCTGGTCTACAGGAATTGCAGCATAGTTTTCCATTACTTCTTTAGGGTGCCTCTTCTGGAGAAAGCCCTGGAGAAACAGCCTGTTGTGTTTAGGAAATGGAGATTTACTAAAAAATGATAGGCTGAGCAGCTGAACCTCAAACAGGGCAGCACTGTGGGACTGAGGAGGCTGGAGAGGCTGCAAGGTTGAACGTGGCAGAGGGCATGAGTGTTTCCTATGGAAAAGTCTGAGCTAATCCTGTGTGGGAGGTTTTAACTCTGAGCTTCTTGAAGACTATGGAGCCTAGAGGTCCACTCAGAACTACATGCTGTGGCTTTGGGCATAAGGAAAAAAAAAGTTATTTCGTTACTATCCTTGGGGCAGTAAAATTCAATTTTGTCTCTACTGTTGAGCAGCATTATGCCTGCCCTAGAGAAAACTTTGTTTGAAAATAAAAATAATCAGACTTGCAGAGGTTATTTAATTAGCTTTTTAAATAATGGGAAATAAAGACTGTGTTTTACACCCCTCTTGAATAAAATGAACATCCATGAAAGTAAATGTGCAAGCAACAACCTACTTTTAGTATATTCACAGTCACAAGGTGAGAAGTCTCATGGGGTCAAGCACTATAATCTAATTCTAGAACATATAATTCACGCTTCAGAAATGTGATTTAATTTTTAACTTTTCATGCTGCAGAAGTTTGCAGGAGGCTGTAAATATCAGATGGAGTTGCTAATGAATGAGACATGATGATGCTGAGAATATAGATTTTAATCCCTGTCCTCAAAAAAAAACCCAAACCTAAAACATTGGGCATTTCATACCTGAACTTATTTAATATTGATCGTTTAGCCATGTAACATGTCTTTGCCTTGGGAGAGGTATATGTGTATATAAAATATACATTATTGTAGTTTTAAACTACACTTATAAAATTATTATATGTCTCATACTCCTTCTGGAGAAAACTGAAAACAGAGTGTTCTTGTTGTTGAGAAAAGCATTTTGTTATGTGTAGTGAGAATTCCAGGAAATACAACTGATTTTTCATTAGGCTGCCACATTGACCACTGCATTGCCAAAACAGGGAGCAGTAAAGCTGCCCCACAAGGTTGCTGATGAGACCGGGAAAGACCCAGAAACATCTGGTAGAAAAATGCATTCCAGATTTCTGTATCTGCCTACAGCTGCCGTTGCCAAGCTATGCCATGTGAAGGCTGGAAGTCTGCTTTTTTTATTATTATTATTTTTTTTTTTTTTAAATGACACCATTGTATAAAGAATCAGAATCAAGCTGATTCTAAAATCAGGTTCACCAAAACAATTTAATTTTCAATTTTAGTGCTGTTTTTGGGGAAAACTTGTTTTTTCCATTTCTGGGCATAGAGGAATACTTTTGGGATGATGCAGAGAATAAGGAAAGAGGAATCCAGTGCTGAAGCTCCAGTTAAGTTGAAGCTGAAGTTAAGTGCTTCTAGATTTAAGATCCCTCAACACCTTCAAGGTGGTATGAAATATGATTGTGGATCAGCTAAAAAGCAGCAAGCAAGTACTGCATGCAGAGGGTCCTTTTCCTGAAGCAGAAATTCTAAGGCTTTATGTTATATTTCTCAGATGCTTAGAAAATGGATAATGACAAAATCACTCTCTTATTCCCTGTCCTTTATTTTTCTCCTTAATTGCCCATTTCTTACTATGGCTAATGACATGTTCCTTAGCAAGATGAAACTTCTGTGTGGTCCCCTACAGCTATTCTTATATGCAGCAAACACATTTTAATCCTAGGTATGTTTAGGTTTAGGCATCCTCAGAGATGTCTGGTGCCACTTGTCACTTTTATTTTCAGAATTAAACCTAAGCAGAGAGCTCAAAATAGGATATGTGATAGAAGTACTTATGTCTCATCATGACTATCTCCAACCTCTCACGTGACAAAATCCGCAACCTTTATTCACATAGTGATTTGTGGTACTGTTTCTTTGGTTAATGCGGACAGTGTGTTCTAAGGAAGCAATTTTTTCACAGGTATTTGTCTGAACTTTTTTTTTCTCACATAGTGTGTCATACTGGGAATTTTTTCAGTTCAGAGTTAAGAATGAAAGTTATGAATTTTAAGGACTGTATTTGCTATCGATAAAAGTGTTGTTATTAAAATAGCTGGCAGCAGCAATATATCATATATCTTTTGTGGTAGTTAATTCATTTAATACAATAAAATGCAGAAATTAGATCTTAATAGAGATGACTGGCTCTGTGGACCTGGAAGTATTTTCTAGTGAAGTGTAGTTCTGTATTTTCAGTTCACATACAAGGGCTGTCATATATTTGCTCTCCATAGTCATTTTTCACATACCCTTAACAAGCAGTCCACAAATCCCCATGCATTTTCAAGACCTATTGAAAAAGATTGTTACAATATTGTGCCACTTAGAGTGGTATAATTGTTCTGAAAGCAGTAGCTGTTGAGTAACAAAAAGTAAATAAAATGTTGCTCAACAGTTTCTGCCAAGGAACTGCCCAGAAAAGAAGGACCGATAGGCAGTAAACCCTATAAGGCATGCCAGTAAGTTTCCCCAACACAGCATCCTGGCATTTTGGATAGCAGCCAGTAGCTGTTGCCAGATATTTAATTTCTTTTTAGAAAACATTTTCAGTGCAATATTACAGACTCTGAAAAGCCTGAAAGAGAAGCGCCAATTAACAACTGTTTTCTAGCCTCTGCCAGCATGCAGTAGTGATTTTTGTTAGCCTTTGGTTTTGTTACTGTGTTCTGGTCATAGGGTACTTGGTCTTAATATATGGTCTTAGCATTTTTCCCTAAATAGAAGTTGAAGTTCTCCTTTAGAAGCAAACACAAAATTAAAACCAAAACAAAGCACAAATAAACCCAAACCCAACAAAAAACCCAAACAAGAAAAAATCCAAAACAAGACACCGAAAAGTACTATGCTTTGTATTTTACTATGTTAGATTTTGCTGATGCTCTGACATTGTCTGGAGTCATAATACTCCTGTTCTTTGAAAACAGCACATGGATTTTAGATCTGCAGCTACCTTGAGTAAGCTTTGTTGCCTTCTTTTTCTCTACTGAGTATTGAAAGGAAAGGTCTATAAATGGCATTTTTTAGTGTATACTAAGAATATTTTCTGCTACTGAAGTTCTGTCAGTGAATGTATGAATAGAAGCTATTGGTGCTTTTGCACAGAGATATATGTTAAATTAATTAGTCGTTTTTGTTTTTACATGACTTCCTGAGAGGACTGGGAACAAATGTTACCTCCCTCATGACTCTTAAAATTGTTTGCAATATCTGTAAGTCAAGAGCTGAGTCAATACTTACTTTCTTTTTTCCTTGAACTGTACCCTTATGAAGCTCCTTACTTGCAATAAATCATCCAATAAAGCGAGGAAATATCTATAATCCTCCTCCCATCCCCTAAAAAAAGAGAAGGTAGGATTGTTCTGACTTCACAATAAAAAAAAAAACAAAAACAAAAACAAAAAACAAACAATGATAGGACTGCTACCTTGATCTAAATTAGTATGTATATAAGGCACTGTTTTCTGACTAAGCTTCATCTCCACCACTATGTGATGCAGACACAGGTGGATTTTGCAGCAAGCAAGACCTTGCACCAAGTACAAAGTACCTGTAACAGTTTCTGATGAGGTATATGATCTTTAGAAGAGTTCAAGCAGCAAGAGAGTGGAAAAGGTTATTTACAGATTACAAAATCTAGTAGAATAAAATAATCAGCAGTGTAGAAAGAAGAAAGAAAGAAAGAAAGGACTGAAAGTGCGTGGGTGAGGGGGGAATAGAGATGCTGCAAAAGGGAAGTCCTGAAACTGCTTTCTGAAATTGAAGTGATACCTGGACAAATTCTTTTAGAAAGTCTTGTCCCATAACCAACTTTTAAAAAATATTAATAGATTAGGCATGTTTCTGTTATCATTCTTGTGTTCATACTGCAGAGTTTGATTTGGTTTGTTTTTCTGCTTTACTCTTTGGTCCTAATTAACACCTCTCAGATTTATCCTTATGTAGTCTTTACAATTCTAAGTTAACTGGGCTAGAATCTGTATTTAGTTTTACCTGGCTGGATAACAATGAGGTGTGACTTTTGAATCACTCCATGGGCATCATGCAAACTAATACCATTGCACTGATACTAGTTGAGTAATTTTATCACTGAAGTGATTTTACACTTAAACTTTGTACAAAGTGAGCCTCTAGCTCTTACTGATCTCTTGCTTTTGACTTAACTTTTATGTTTTCTCTGAGCCAGTAAATACCTGCATATTCTATCTAGCAAAAATGCTCTTATACTCTTTTTTTTTTTCTTCTAAATTATTCCTTGAGCACACTGCCATCAGGAAGCAAACCTCAGGGCTGATGAGCAAAATGCAGTTTGGTGGGGCTGTTACAGTTCCAGTGTAAGTGTGAATGCTTTATTTGGATTTAACCCTCTCTGTATTTTTTCTGTCTTGTTATCTGAACCGTGCTGTGCAGTAAAGAAAGCCCTCAAAGCTAACACTCTGTATTTTCTGTATAAGGAAATGCTTTGCATTCACTAGCCTGTGTAAGTACAGTTAGAAATTTCTTCAGGTTTATCCTTGAGTGAAGGTGTAGTGCAGGGAACAGAGAGATGCATCCTATTTTGTCTGACATCTGGTAACTTTCTGTTCTGAGAATATCTAAGTTTGATAGTTTGACCATAAATGTATAACTTGGATGCTAGGAATAAGATAACATTATTGCAAAAAAGAATGAAAATACAAACAGGTTTCCTGTCTAAGAGTGCAGGTCTTTATCAAATAGAGGAATTGAGTTTGTATTGATTTTTTTTTTTTTTGTACTAAGTAGAGAACTCAGGCTGTTGTTTTGCTAGTCACTTGCAGCTAGCACTTTTCTTGTGACTGATTAGAGGTCTTTGATATGTAGGTGGAATTTGTCAGTTTTAATGTTGATGTAAAAAATGCAGTCTGTTTAAATGATAGAAAACAAGTAACGTAACAGCTACAACATATAAGTGAACTAAAGCTTCAGCCCTCTTCCCTCAGTCAGCCTCAATATGCTTTAAATATGGGTTATGTTAGTGTTCACCAAGAGATGGAACTTTTATGTTTCTTGAGGATTATGGCTCTCACTGCAGTGGTTCTGCACCCTTGCAGCTGTGCTTGGCTTTTGTCTGGTTTTACATGCGTCAAGTGTGGTGGGTTTTGGTGTGTCTGGGTGAGGCAGCTTCCAAAAGGTGGTGTGGGTGTGTTGCACTGCACAGAAGAACCACAGTTCTTGTGGAAGCAAGTGTACAGGCCCTTGAGGCAGGAGGGCCATGCTAGTGCTGCCAGCACTGGCAGAGAACATCTGCCATATTGCATTTTGTGTGTGTTGGTACTGCTGCCCATTGCCCAGATGTGCCATGTCAAATGTTTAATGGTTTTTCACAGTATTGTCTATAGATTCTGTTCCAACATATGGCCCTTGGACTGGAGAGGCTATCAGGCAGCTGCTGTTCCAGCTAGCTGTGCCAGATAATCCTCTGCACGTTAATGAAGATGGTCTTAAATGGAGTAGGTAATTTCTGTTTCTGTGTTTCCTACAGCGAGCCTGTTCTGAACATACTTCTTCAAAATACCTGTGGCTCTTTTGTACACATTTATACTTCTGCTAGCAAGTTTCATTTTGCTTACTTTATATTTGCCCTTCACACAGCTTGTTTATGTAGAAAGTAACAATATATTCTGTTGGCCTTCATTTTGCCAGATTTAGGAAGCCCATCCTGCCTTGTTTTGTTAAACAGTCTCTAGGTTATTTCTCCCTCCCTAATTCTTTATACTTTTCTTCACCTACTGCATACTCAAAAAAGATTAATTTCAAGTATATAGGCAGGAAGAGAGATTGTATTGAAGATAAGACCCCTGTGTTACTCCTTAGGATCTCAGCAGTCCTCTAGCTCTACCTGAAACTATGCAAAACCAACTTGGGAAAAGGTAGAAAAGCTCATGATTAAAAAAGCATTTTAAAATGGCTCACGTGTAAGCAGTTTTTGAAAATGAGACATTAAATTGCGAAATCATTTACATAGTTGGCATTTTTTGCTATGTGTGTAAAGTAACATATAATTTATGGCATTTGAGTTATGATTTAATATTTTTATGAATGAAAAATGTAGAGTACCATATTTAATTGTTGTGCAAGATGCAGAAACAGAAGCTGTTCTGCTCAGGTTTTATTTTATCAATCATATAGTCTGATAATATAGTGTGATTTTTTTTTTCTTTCATTCATTGGTAAATTTAGATTGATTTCTCTGTGAACTGTTTTGTTTAACCAAAAGTCTGTCACTGTTAATCTTGGGCATTAGGCCCATGTGGGTGTTCAGAAGTATTTTCCTGTTCTCCCCTGGACTGATCCTTTGCCTTTCCACTAATAAATAATGGATTTAAGGAATTCAGAATGAGAGCAATTGGTGTGTGATAGAAGAGGCACTTTCTGATTTGGTGTTTGAAGTTACTAGGCTGAGCCTCTCCTGACTTGACTCGGAAAGTTAACTTTTTTCGTTCTTATGGTGTTTGTGTGTTTTTATACTGTCTGTCATTAGCTGAGAACAGAGCACTCCGTAGCGCTAACGAGACATTTCTAGACTAGCTAGTTGTCTGTTTGTGAAACTCAGAATCAGGAAATAACGGCCAAAGTTAGGGTTTTCAGTACACTATAATAATCTCTATTTTTTACATCAGATATTTGAAATGCATCATGACTATACACACTTCTGTTAACTCCTGATGTCAAAGTTTTCAAATTTCCTCCAGCACAATAAGCATTCAAATAGACTTCAAGACCACATCTGACACTTTGGATGCTTCTGCAGACTGTATTCTTCAGTCTGTGAGGACTTGCCTGTCACTGCAAGCAGTTTGGAGAGCAAGTGCTCAGAAGCTCAGTAGAGAAGCTTTTTCTTGGCCTTGCCAAAAGGCACGTAACTGCTGCTCTGCAGATCTGGCTCCAGTGTTGTGATGAACCTCATTGTTCCTAGTGCATGTCTTGGACTGGAATTTACCACTAGACTT
This sequence comes from Syrrhaptes paradoxus, assembly GCA_013400615.1. Classification (NCBI taxonomy): domain Eukaryota; kingdom Metazoa; phylum Chordata; class Aves; order Pterocliformes; family Pteroclidae; genus Syrrhaptes; species Syrrhaptes paradoxus. Next base: position 9,330 of record VZTO01009857.1, read on the forward strand.
TCTTCAGACACACTTTGAACTGGTGCACTCTTGGTGTATATCGTGAGACATATAACTAGCATATGTGTACATATATATATATAAGGGTAAATGTAGTGGATCTTCATGAAATGAACAATTAATGAAATGAACAATTCAGAAGATAAGAAATATCACTTGTATGCTAGCTGGTCTTACAATTGTGCAGTGCTTTTATGCTGAATATTTTTATAAGCATTTGGCATGGCCTCTGAAAATGAAAGGCTTGATCATATACCTAGCCTTTCTCCAGTGTCTGTAGTATAAATCACACACTGGAATCCAGAATATGTTCTGCAGTAATTTTCTGAGGTAGAAGAGTGGAACCTTCAAAAACTGCAATAGGTTGCATAATATGTAGTCTGTTATTGTAAAGACAATACCCTGTTTTTTCATTCAGTAGTACATGGTGCTCTGATGTGGAGACCAAATACACACTATAGGACTCTTGCCCATTTTATCTAGAAATTGCAAAATGCATTATGCATGAAGCAGGATGAGGAAAGCATGTCTGTCAAAGCTCCTGAACACTGCACTAGAAAAATGGATTCTCTCCCTCCTCCTGTGCTGCAGACCCCATTAACTGAAGGTGGGCAGCTGGCCTAACAGAAAAGACTGCTCAGTCTTTTCTGCTTCTATATTCCATTGTTCTTGAGTTGTAGAAACTCAGAAATGCGAGTAAATTCAGCATGCTGGAGAGTTAGTTACTTTGAAAACTGGGACATTTCTAATGGCCTATTGAAAACAGTAAAATCTTTATTGCTCTTTCTCTGCTTTTCTTACTGTCCTCCATGCTCTGCTTCTAGCCTGTCTAGTGGGGAGAGCAGCTCCCCATGTGTTGGGAAGATCAGTTAATGTTTGTGGCTCAGACTCTTTGCTGCTCTGCTGGTGGTGAGCATTACACAAAAGCTCAGGAAGCAGTGTCTAATTTATCATGGCAGTTTCTCAGTGTTGCGCAGTGAACAAAATCACAGAATCACAGAATGTTAGGGATTGGAAGGGACCTCGAAAGATCATCTAGTCCAATCCCCCTGCCAGAGCAGGAACACCTAGATCAGATCGCACAGGAACGCATCCAGGCGGGCTTTGAATGTCTCCAGAGAAGGAGACTCCAAGCACCTCTCTGGGCAGCCTGTTCCAGGGCTCTGTCACCCTCACTGTAAAGAAGTTTTTTCTCATA
>VZTO01009857.1:11155-34922 GCA_013400615.1 Syrrhaptes paradoxus
AGATAGACCACATCTACTGCTTTGCCATCATCTATCCACCTGGAAATGTCCTCATAAAAGGCTATCAGGTTGGTCAAGCATGACTTCCCCTTGGTGAAGCCACGTTGACTGTCTCTAATGACCTTCTTATCCCTGATATGCCTAGAGAGAGCATCGAGAATAAGTTGTTCCATCACCTTTCCAGGGATGGAGGTGAGGCTGACTGGTCTATAGTTACCCGGGTCCTCCTTCTTGCCCTTTTTGAAAACTGGTGTGACATTCGCTTTCCTCCAGTCATCAGGCACCTCCCGTGTTTCCCACGACTTGCCAGAGATGATGGAGGGTGGTCTAGCAATGACTTCCGCCATCTCCCTCGGCAGCCGCGGGTGCATCCCATCAGGACCCATGGATTTATGGGTGTCCAGATTACTTAACCGCTCCTTAACCCAGTCTTCATCTACCAGAGCAAACTCCTCCTTTGTAGAATTACACTCTAAAAGAGAAAATGTATTAGGTTTTTTGGTTTTGTCTAACCTGTAAAATTTTTGAGGAAGAGATCCCATGGAAAAGGTATTATGCATTCATGCATTCATGCATTTTATCACAGAGAACATGCTCAAAGAGGCCAAAATAAGGTTGTACAAGTGGCCTTTTTTCTGACAATACTTCTCAGGGGTTTATATTTTAGCCTTATTTGTGCTTTTATAAGAATCAATTTGTTTTAATAGTTATTGCTAAATGCATCTAGAAAACTCATCAGTGTCTTTTTGTACTTAGTAAAAGTGCAAAATAAGTGCATTATAAATTTTAGTTTAGTTTTATTGTTTAAGTACAATTTTTTTTTTAACTCTTTTGGTATTACATGATAGCAGTATACTAAACTTAACACCTATGGTGAAAATAATCGCCAATAAGAGGTTTTCTTTGTTTAAATTATGTAGAAGGCCACAATGCTGAAATGAAAAGTTGACAGTCTTCTTCAATAATTTTATGCAAAAATTTCAAATCCTTGATGTCTGACTTTAAAATTAATATTTAAACATGGTTGCTCAAGTAGTTTTTGTTTACCCAGGCTTTAGAGGTGACCTTTTTTTTGTTGTGCATTAGGAACAATGAGTTGGTACTAAAAGTGTAGTCACAAGGCTGGGATGGGTTACTTTTAAAGCAATCTGAAATAATCTGTCTGCCTGAATATGAATCTTCTATAGAATCTGGATCCTGCTTTACAGAACTCCTGCCTGGCCAATTATTCCTTATTCTAAACTGGTACAGATGATTAATCCAATTTAATACATATATTTTTAATGTACCTCTTGGATTTTAATTTGGGTTAAATTAAAACCTAGTCTGCAACAGCATTTGTGACAAAAGTTCAAATATCTTATATGGATGATTATTTTTAACTTGTTATATAGAAACTTTTTACATATATTGCTGATTATCACGGAAATTACTACTTCAATAACTTTTGCTAAAATACAGTTTTACTAAGTGACTTCTAAATTGCATTAATTCATATTCCAAGCTCAGATTTTTTTTTTAACAGATGCATGTTTCCCTCTAGATAGTGTCTTAAACTTCTTTTTTTTTTTAATTTTCTTGCTCTTCAGCAACTGAGTTGCCTTGATCCCAATAACTGTACTTATTCTTAACACTTACCCTTCCCCTTCTGTAAAGGAGTACGAAACCCCTCTTTAAGGAAAGATACATATCCTAACTTTTATATAGTAAGGTGTTCAGCCTAAGAGAATGAAACATAACCTACTTGAGGCAGGACAAATTTGCTAACAATGTGAATGTTTAGGTGCCTTCAAACTTCAAACAAAACAAAAAAGAATTCTGAGTGAGAAATTGTTTATGTGGTGAAATCTACTGATGTTGAATGTCACTAAAGTGACATTCTGTTGGTAAAATAAGTACAAAGACCCTAATCTGGGTCTCAATGTATAAGAGGGGGCAAGGTAAAGGCTGTAGGACTGGTGCTGTGAAAGCTTCACAGTTCTCCTGTTGCAGTTATTCCCAAAGCTACATTTGGCTTTGTAACCAGGATTGTCCATGACATGGATGGATGTCATTTCCCCTAACAAGGTCTCTTGTTTCTCACCTTTGACTTACAGGGAACACCTTTTGATGAAGTATAACCCCAGATTTTATATGAATACTGATGTTTGTTATAGGATGACTTCTGCATCCTGTAGTTTTGTCTCTGCATTAGAATGCCTGTGTCATCCTTGTTTCCTTGTCATCCCTGTAAGCCCCTGCTCACTCCACTTTGTACCTTTTTGTCTCCTTTCTTTTTATCAGTGTAAAAGCAGATCATGATGCTGTTTCTCTGTCTTGAAATAGAGCGTTGTGGCCTGGTCCCTCCTTGTGTCTTCCTTTCTTGACTTTTCCACTTGACTTCTCATTTTAGGTCAGTCTGTAAGATCTTGTGGTCTGGTCATCTGTTGAGAGAACAGACTTTTGAAAAGTTGGGAAGCATTTTAGACCTACAGCTGCTTTGAACTTAGATGGAGTATAAACAGAAACATAAGGTAACAAGATAGCTGCTATATTTTCCAAGCTTTCTGGCCATAGTTTCAAATGTCAGTTTCCAGTTACATGCGCGTGAACAGCTTAAACTAATTTATTCCAAGAATTTTCTAATACTAAAGTCTTTATTGGCCTCCCTGGTTTTTCCCATCTGATAACGAGTTTATTCAAACAAAACTGAAAGTGACAACACTTTTTTTTTTTGATCATCTGCTTTTATTGTTGCTGTCCCCTTTGCTGGAATAAGCTCTGTTATATATTTAACTGTGCTGCTGATGATAAAGCACAGGCTGCTCTGACCTCTACAATTTCTGTCAAAGTTCATAAATCAGGTTTTTTCAGTTGTTATTTTACTACCATTTAATAACTCACTATTTCCATAAATTCTCTACTTTTGGTGCCCTGCTGGCACCAACTGCTGACAGAGGTCCACAAGTGCCCTGATGTGTGCAAGAGATAAGACATTTTGTGGTGGGTCCTCTCATTCTGACCTCGCCTAGCCAGTGATTTTTAACAATGGAAAATGCAGTGCACTGTTCCAAGAAGCATTCTATTGTTTGCTGAGACAATGCAGCTGCACTAAAATACATCTTGTGTACAGTGTGTTTTGCATTTGTCAGTTGTGGTGCCAAGTAAAAAGGAACATTATAGTCATCATCAGAGCTTGAGCCTTGAACTCTTTTGTGCTGCATTGTGTTTCATGGGGAGGTTCTTCAGCTGGTGGTACAAGCACATTGCTACTGCAGGAGCAGCTGTGATGCCTCAGTTATAGAAATGGTTGAGAACAGCCTGGTGGTCACCATCTCATTTCTAAAAATAAGAGATGGGAAATGCATTCAGCTCTGGAGTCTTGCTTTTGGTCTCTTTCCTCTCGTCCTGGAAAGCATTGGGAAAGAAAACACCTTTGTGTTTCTGGTGGGGAAGGTCCTCTGAAGCCATTTCCCAGAACGCTGATTGGGATAATAGGAGATCCTGGCTTTCCCTGCTTTTACGGAAGAAGGTCCGACATGCTCGACATCATGCAGTGTTGCTGAGGGCAGTAGTATAAGATCAGATAAGAATGATCCTGTTTAGATTTGTTTGGAAGGATGGCAATTAAAATACTGTCAACTCAGAAAACACGAAGAAAAGATGGTTCTTCACAGCTGAATTGTGGAATTCCAGAGAAAATATTTTTATTTCATCTCCTATAGCCTTGTCCCTTTCTGTTCTTAAAGGCATGGAGAAGGCAATAGCCTCACAGACCTTCTTCAAAACAGCAAAGAAAGTAGAAAGCTTTAGAGCAGAATGTGCTCTGCAATGTAAGTATTGACTGCAACCAGTTTTGGTTTTGGTTTTGTCCTAGTAGAGACAATAATTCCAGAGATCAATGTCCAGAAAAGTGTGTAAAGAACTTTGAAACCAATGAAGGATATGCTGCTGTCTTCATACAAGTCAACATTTTGTTTTAAAACATTTTGTCTAATTCAGCATATTAAAAGGTGTGACATATTAATTCTGTTTATTATGAAAAGGAAAAGGTCTCTTGAAAGATTTCTGGCCCTTTACAATTGCTCCTGTTTCTGCCAAGAGTTAAAAAAAGAAACCCAAAACAAAACAAAAATACCCTCAAAACTATAAAACTTCTAAAATTACATACGTATCTTTTCTCAGGCATGACTGTTACAGTCTGTTTGGTTATCAATGTTAGATATATGCATGGACTTCTAGCTGTTTAATCATTGGATTATGTCTGTCTTTTGTGAAAACAAAATTCCTCAGTTTAAGTCCAGTTACAAATAATAAAAGAGTGTGAAATCTCAGTCATTTTTAAGAAGCCTGCTGCACTGATTAGAATAAGATTCTGGTATTAGCTTTAGAATAATCACAGACAACAAAACTGTGAAGAGGTGTACTGCAACATAGTATTCCTTGCATTCACAAGTGTTTCTTTCAGAGACTGTATGGCAATGTGAATGGTTTGATTACTTTGCAAAGGAAAGTGGAGCTTAAGGAGAAGAGCATAATGACACTAAACAGAGGACTTGTTATTGAGCATCTTAGAAGGAATTGTGGCAGCTGAAGATGTGAGATGATGACTTACAAGAGGTTTATCAGCTGACTTCTTTGGCTGCTGGCTAATGTATAGTACAGTGAGTGCAAATGGCATGCAACATAAAGGAAATGTTTTCCTTTTATGATTTAGGGCTTTGTTTTCCAGCACAAAGCATAATTATTTAATCACTTAGCACTGAAATATAGCAAGCTGCTTTCTTTGGGATGTGCATGTCCCACAACTCTTCCACAGCACTAACTTTTTTTGTGTGTGCTTCTGCCTTACTTACTGGGTTAGAAAAAGGTAAACTTTATGTCAGAATGAAACAAAAGAACCTGTTTCTCCAGGTGATGGGTACCAATTTTACCCTTGTCCACATTGACTCTGGGGCTTTCCTCATTTTAAAAACAGAAAGAAAACCCTGTCCCACTCAGAAGCAACTTTGGTTTGAAGTTGATTTAGGAGTCGCAAAAGGCTTTCAAAATCTTGCTATGCTAGACCTGAAGCTAGAACTGGGAGGAAATACATCATTACAGTAGCTCAGCACAATTAAGGTAAAAGGAATAACTGAAAATCACACCATAAGTCTCTGGTAGCCTTAAAATAACTCAGTTATCCCCACCATTTTGCTGCAATTTCTTCATTACTCGTTTTTTGATATGTTACATCTCATGTTGTTATGTACACAGAAAAATGGAGTTCAAGTCATAACCAGGTTTCTCAGTCCTTTGGCTAGTATAACCTTCTCCAGTGATCCCACACCCTTCTTCTCTTTTTGGCTTGTCTGTCTATGAATGACCTCCTTTGTTGCAGCTAGTTTAGCTTCGGTTTAGGTAGCAGGAATCAGCACAATCTGAAATTACTTCTGCAAGTGTTCATATGAGCCAGGAACTTTCTGTGATGAGTAACAGCTAAGTTTCTTGAGAGCAGTGGGGTAAGCATTCACTTCTCTAGCCATAATTAAATTTCATTATTCACTTATTCTGCTGGATGAACTCATTTGTTATGAGGCAATTAACAGAACTGCTGTTTAGATCTATAAATTTGTATCTAAATTTATACCTGTCATTTTCAATGATTTATAGCTATGTCTCAAATATTATCTGGACCTTCAGGGATCCTTGAATGTTCGTGTCTAAGTATTTGATTTCAGAATCAGAGAATCATAGAATGGCCTGGGTTGAAAAGGACCATAGTGATCATCTAGTTTCAACCCCCCCCGCCATATGCAGGGCCGCCAACCACTAAACCAGGCTGCTCAGAGCCGCATCCAGCCTGGCCTTGAATGCCTCCAGGGATGGGGCATCCACGACCTCCCTGGGCAACCTGTTCCAGTGTGCCACCAACCTTTGGGTGAAAAACTTTCTCCTAATCTCTAACCTAAACCTCCCCTGTCTTAATTTAAAACCATTCCCCCTTGTCCTATCACTATCCACCCTTGTAAACAGTCGCCCAGGACTATGGTCGCTTTAGGACCATATCTATAATCATGTTAGCCTCCTCTTTTCATCTTTTTTTTTTCCTAATGTTTATGTTGAAAACTTAGGAAGATCTGGATCTAACTATTATAATTGAAAAGTCAGGTACCAAATTCAGTCTGCATCATGCTGCAAAGTTAATTCCAGAGAATCCTCCCTAATGATGGGGGAATACTTCTTACATGATTAGACAGCTTCAGGCACAGAGGAAAAAACCCTTAATTAGCTTGGAGAAGATAAGTTGCTGTGTCTGAGTCATTGCAAAGTACTCACTTTCATTACTTGTCTTTGGCTAGAAGTGCCACTAATGTAGAAAAAAGTCTGTTATAGAAGATTTTCTGCAAGTATTTTATTTAAAAATATAAGAAAAAGAAAAAAATATTTCCTTAATTCAAGTTTGTTGTTGGTTTTTTTTGTCATGTTAATACATGTCTTAATTCACCTTTGAACATCAAAATTACTTCTTTTAGCAGTGGTGGCTTAAACTGACTTCCCTTCATTTTTTCTCAAAATTGTCAGAGTTGTTAATATTATTTGGTTGTTAACAGTGGAACATACTGATTTTGGAGACAGTGTTGGCCAGTGAGAGCAGCCTGTCTGTTAACTCTTTTTTTTTCAGTATATGTTTCCCAGTAATTTTGTTTGCTTTAAATAAAAACTTCATCACTACATCAATGGCATTTTTCAGTCTTTGCGATCTCCTAAGACTGGGACTCTTTGTTTTAGGAATTCAAACAAATAGTGCCCTTTTTAGAGTTCTTTTTCTTTTAAAAAGTGCAAGAGCAAGGTAGGTATACTCATGTGGTGTGTTAACCTTGGCTGGATACCAGGTGCCCACCAGCCCCCTCTGTCACTCCCCCTTCAGCAAAATAAAGGGGGAAAAGAAGATGAGAAACTCATGCATCAAGATAACAGCAGTGTAATTAAAGCAAAGACCAAGGCCATACACAGAAACAAAAGGTAAACAAAGATGTTATTCTCTGCTTCCCCTCAGTAAGCATTGTCCGGCCACTTCCCGGGAAAACAGAACTTCAATATGTGCAGCAGCTGCTCCTAGAGACAAACACAATAGCAAATGCCCCCCTCCTCCCGCCTGCCCTCAGCTTTTATGGTTGAGCTGATGTCACATGGTTATGGAACAGCCAATCCGGGTCAGCTGCCCCGGCTCCGCCCCCTCCCAAGTTGTGTTCTAAACACCCCTCTAGGTGCCAGGGTCACACTCAGCACTGTGAGGGCTGCTGTGAGGATACTGACTCCATCTCAGCCTGACCCAATACAACTCATCAATTTAAAGGTTCCTGTCAAGTTTTTATATACACTGCTTAAAACATAAATCAGTTAGAAATGTATCATTCAGAAATCATTGCCTCTTAAAGGAATGTATATTCTTTATATGGGCTAGACATGAAAAGCATTGAAGGAAAGAAGATGCCTTTGGAAAGGCTTGGTTAGATACATGGACTTTCAGTACACGTGTGTTTTCTACAATCAGTATGTATAACAATGAGTTTTACAAACACCTTCAGTCAATTTTATGACAGGCTTGATCTTTAACATTTTTGGGGTAGTCTGATAACACAGACGTGCTGCTAGACCTGTGCCACTTTTTTATTTTTTTTTGGTACAGTAAAGGGGAGTGATAACTTATTTTTTATGACCGTTGTGTATATCATAGCTTACTTTTTGATTGTATTGTGTCTGAATACAGAGAGATGGATTGAGGCTGGTAAGAAGAGCAAAGAAAGAAGAAAGGTGGTAGTGCCAGCTTTAAGACACTGCTGGATCCAGTACTTAGAGAGAACTAATGGAAAACAGAATAGCTTTTTGAGACATTCCTTTCCTGGAATACCCCACCAACACACCTGCTTTTCTGACAGGGGCAGCGTACACCAGATTCTTGGCCATCTGATCTGTGGATGGGTCTGTCTCCCAGAACATTTTGGGTAGACATCTGCTAAAGGGCCCTGCTGCTTACCCCATACTGAAGTGATTCTCAGGCTTTCCAGGCGAGCGTTGTTTTCTGTGACCAAATCTTGTCCTGATGATGAACTCCCTTGATTATGTGGACAGATGATACTAGGGAAGAGAGCCCAGGAAATCAATCCCTAGCCACTTACTGTATCCTGGATCAGTTACTCCTGTAGTGAAGTGCAAGTGATGAAAAAATTGGAAGAAATGTAGGATTTCAGGTAAGGGAATCTTTTTTGATGTGGGATAAAGTTTATGTAAACAGCTGTGCTGCATTTTCTTTGCAAACTCAGTCTCATATGTTCATTAGCTACACAGCAGTGCATTGCTACGTGTTCTTGTGTAGGTACCAGCATCTGTAGTGACAGTGGTGGGAGCTGCTGTTATTTATTGTGTGACCTTGCCGTGGGCTGTGTATAATGTAGATCTCTACTTCTTTGTCTGATACTGCACTACCTAATGCAGTTTGGGAATGCCTCTTCCAGGTGATTTTTGGCATGCTAGGAGCAGCAGAATTAATCCTTGCCTGAGAAGCGCAAGGAGGAACTGGAAAAATTTCCTCAGGTGACTTCAGTATGCTCTTGTAAATTATCTTGGCTCAAGATACTGGAAATTATTTACAAAGCCACCACGCATCAAGGAAATGCATGACAGAAAAGTAGGTACTAGTTCTCTAGTTTGCAGTGTGGCAAGTGGAAGCACCATGTTGTGGTTTAACCCCAGCTGGCAGCTAAGCACCGGNAAAAATGAAACCCAAGAAAGACAAGTAATGCAAATGAAAACAACTACCACCAACTGATTGATGCCCAGGCAGTTCCTTAGCAGCACTCCGCCCCCATAACCTTCCCCCTAGTTTTGTTGCTGAGCGTGATGTCATATGATATGGAATATCCCTTTGGTCAGTTAGGGTCAGCTGTCCCAGCTGTGTTCCCTCCCAGCTTTTTGTGTACCCCTCAGCCTACTCGCTGGTGGCATGGCATGAGGAGTAGAAAAGGCCTTGACTCTGTGTAAGCCCTGCTCAGCAATAACAAAGACATCCCTGTATTGTCAGTGCTGTTTGCAGTGGAAATCCAAAACATGGCCCCATACAATCTACTGTGAAGAAAATAAACTCTACCCCAGCCAGATCCAGCACACATCAGCATCCTGGCATCATCTCTGCATCCTCAGAGTTGACAGGTCCCACTTTCAACATTGTGTAATTGTTGTTCAGGAGTTGAATTACTTATTGTTACATATTTCATACCCGGAGAAGGGATGAGTTCTATTTACTGTATTGAGAGCTGGTTATTTCATGTGTGGATAGGTATATAATTCATGGAGTTTTGAGAAAGATTTGTTCAGCCACTGCCCCTGTTCTACCAAGATTTGTTTCTTCTTTCCAAGAAATAGATTATCTTTCCTGAAGAAGGGAAAGCCACGTAAGCTGTGCTTAAAGGATGTAGATTTTTAAATTGTTTTTCTAAGCTAATGTGTAATAAACATTTTATTGTAAGATGTCACACTTCTTTATCCGTTTTGGTAATTTCACTTCTCTTAGGCCATCCTGAATAACATATTCTCTACTAATCTAAGAACAATGGGAGAAAGGAGTTTGCTAGGTTTTAGCTGTAGTCATCTTTCAGTGATTTGTAGAATGTTTCACAATTACATTAGTTGAAATAGATACTTCAAAAAAGTTAAAAAAAAAAAAAAGCTCTGTACTAATCTCAGTAAAGTGACATTGACCTAGGGAGAGCGCTGTTTTTAATTCCCATACTATTTTGTTTCCAGCAAGGCTTTAATGTTCTTATTTGTAGCCGTAAACAAATATATTTTTCTCTAGAACATGGTTGACATATATTTTAGACTTCTAAAGAAAAAGGTTTAAATATTAATGGTCTTGAATTAATTTGTTGGTTAGTTTATTTTTAAATACCTAGGTGACTTTACATTGGTAAACAATGGCAATAGTTACAGGAAAAAAAGATGATCTTGAGTTCCCTGCAGTGTTATTTCTTAGAACGTTTCAATAGAAAATGTTAATTTTATTTTGCAGCTAAAATTGCAGCTAAAATTAACTACAACTGTGAAAGTTATGCCAAAATTATTTGAATCTTGTTTGTCCCAATTTAATAAGAAAACGTGTGCTTTTAGTTTGAAACTGTTTTTCACTTTCTGCTTTTTGGCAAACCACATAATGAAATTGTGGCATCTGCAGTTGATTAGAACCAATTAAGTATTGGTTAACATTGTACTGTGCTTTCTTGTCACCCTTTCTTAAAACATTTGAAATAGAAGCCATTTTAATAGTTTATTTTTGTTAAATCTCTTTATATAGAGAATAGTTGACTTTTACCTTATATTTGTTTTAGAAAACAGTAGTGCAAGTTTAGTGTTTGGGGTTTTTTTGTTTATCAAAACATAGCTATGTCTGTTGCAAACAAATTAGAGTTGAAGGGGAGAGTGTCAATTCTGCTGGACTTGTTATGACACGTTTTTAAAAGTGGAATCTTAGCCACATTTAGACTCACAATACCCAAAATATTGTGAGAGGTGCTAAGTCAAGATACTGGTTGAACTTCTAGGTTGCCCTTTATGGGGTCACAAGTGTGACTTGATCCTCATGGGTCCCCTGAAACCCAGGCTATTGTATGATTCCGTGATTCTACAAAGAAAGCCTGTAACTGTTGCCAAAAAAAAAAAGCCAGCATTTGCTTTAGATTCACTTCAGTTTTGGGTGTTTCTTTAACCTTTACATCAAAGTACATTGAAAATAGAAAAAAAAATCAGATAGACTGAGTATACAGCATTTCAAAGAGAGTGATATAGAGATTTAACTGTTACTTACCTGATTCTTTTGTTATGATGATATCTGGGCAACCTAAAACTGCATTAATTTTTGGATGTTAGAGGGGAGGGCTACACTCTGTTGTACGGCCTCGAGGTTCTTACTGATCACTGGAAGACAACTAGTGTGTGTGAAAACCTTTCTCTTGCTGTCATAAACATGTTTTGGTCATCAACTCTCTGATGTCAGTGTTGTAGAAAAAATTTCTTCACTCAAAGTCTTGTCAAGCACTGGATCAGGCTGCCCAGGGAAGTGGTGGCGTCACCACCCCTGGAAGTGTTGAAAGGATGTGCAGACGTGGCACTTAGGGACGTGGTTTAGTGGTGGGCTTGACAATGTTTGGTTAACAGTTGGACTCGATGATCTTAAAGGTCCTTTCCAACCTAAATGGTTCTACGATTCTATGTTTAAAAAAAGAAATCAAATAAAAATTACTTAGCTGGAATGTAGGGAAATGGTGGTGTGTTGTCTCTATTAGTGAGTGAAATCAGATACTAAAGAATAAGTTTGTTCTCTGTTACTTTCGTTTTGTAATTAAATTGCTACATCTTATTTATGCACACAAAGTCGTCATCGGGTGGCTGGAAGATACTAGCTCATGTTTCTGTTATGCAGTAAGGGTTAAAAATAGACATGTGTAAGCTAGAATATTTGCATTTTTTTGAAACACATCAAGAAAGAATGCACAAGAGATCTGTGTTTCTCAGTTGTCCAAAGATACGCTCTTCTTTCCCCCAAGGAATTGTTGATAAGTAAAACCTGTTAGCAAAGAGCAAGTGTTACGGAGAGAGTCTGAAACAACTGTTCTGTAGCTGAGCAGGGCTGAAATGTAAGGTATGCAATTTGAGACCCACCAAAGAGCATGAAACTCGTACTCCTGTGTCTAGTGGAGCTGAAATGATGAACCAAAGAGTAAATGGAGAAGACCAAGGAAGCCAGAAAACAGGGATCTGGTATGCAACAAGGTATGGTAATTAGTTTTAGATGGTGATGCCTTCAGAAACAGACTTACAGGACTGAACTGTCTTCAGATGTCACACTCATTCTTTATATGGAAAAATAAATCTACTCCTTAGTGGTTAAGGTCCCTGGTCCAGGGTTAGAGAACAGGGTGGCAGCAGACATGAATAGGATGTGACTGATGGGAGCAGGGGGCTTGTGCCTTTACTAAACTGCAAGGAAAGGTCCTTGCTATGACTTAATGTGTAGTTACTGTTGCTATTTCGGTATCCTTCTGTCATGCTGAGAATGGAGAAAACATGCTTTCCTTAGGATAATTGCACCATTTTTCCGTTTCTTCACTATTCACCTCTATGTTTGACCTCTGAAGGTGCATGCCTCAACTGAAACTGCCCTGCTCCTTTTCTTCTGCAGATCATACTCCTTCTTCTTTCCTCTGTTAAGAACATTTGTGAACAGTGAGCAAGTTGGAAAATCTAAGTTGTATTACTAATAACGGAAAGATTTTAAAGAAATCTTGGCTAATCAAGATAATGTAGTTAAACACGTTACTACTGAAATCTGGATCTGGTGAGTCTTTATAGGTTTTGGAAATGGAATGGCAATTCAAAATTAATCACTTTGTATTACAGAGTATTTTCATCTCGTTTCTTCTGCAGTCAAAAAGTTGACTCTACATTTTGCCCCAGTTTGCCTATGTCTTGGGATGATGGCAGACTCCAGGCACATGTCCCTGTATCAGTTCAACTTGCTATTTTCCTGCAGTTTTATTTCCTTCGCATTTCTTAGGGGCAATCCCTTCCAGCCCTTTACCCCCTCAACAAGGGACAAGGAAGCAAGGTATTAACTGTTTCAACCTGGACATTGTATCAGCTAGACAGGATGACCTGTGGAGGGAACAATGCTGCTTTTTATATCTCTGAGCACCTGCCCAGGCACCTGCATGAGAAACCTTGAAGGTCTCCAGGAGTTTTGAAGTCTAGGTTATCCTGATCACAATTTGCTCTGCTCTTGTATTTTTGTTATTAATAAAAGGGACCAAGAACAGTTTGTTGCCCTTACTGCATCAATATTCATTTTGGTTTTCTGTATTATACCCTTGCCAGCAGTTAATAGTATTGGGCTCAGTAGAATACCAGTAACAAAGTTATCCAGAGATAGGTTGTTGATGGATTCTTTTTTTCCTCTTAGTGTAATGTGCAGTGTGATTAGAGATCACAGAATGTTAGGGATTGGAAGGGACCTCGAAAGATCATCTAGTCCAATCCCCCTGCCGGAGCAGGAACACCTAGATCAGATCGCACAGGAACGCATCCAGGCGGGCTTTGAATGTCTCCAGAGAAGGAGACTCCACCACCTCTCTGGGCAACCTGTTCCAGTGCTCTGTCACCCTCACTGCAAATAAGTTTTTTCTCATATTCAAGTGGAACCTCCNCAAAAGCAGCAGTCTGCTAAAGAACAATTTCTCCTGTAAAGTGAACAGTCAAAGCTTCTACTCTAAAGTATTTATTCTGTTAATACTGAATGATACATATTAAGCCACTACCATTGGGGTACAATGAATATACAGATCTTCATTTTTTTCTGCCATCAGAGTACTATGGCTATATGATTCCTCATGGCTTTTGATTGAAAGACAAAGAATAACAAGAAATGCAAGATGAAACAAATTCTGTTTCAACTGGCATATTATTGATATTTGATTTATATATTTTTATTGCATTAGATGAACATAATGGTGATTTTACTAATAGGGGTGAACATCTCCCTATTTTGGAAAGGTTGGTTTTACTGCTATTATCAGTGGCAAAATAAGAAAATAATGGTGTGCTGCAGCAAGCGTTGTACCAATTCTAGGTTTCTGATCTATTTAACATTTCTTTTAAATTTATATTTGTACCAGAAATTAAATGTAATGATATTAAAATTAGTGATGATTAGGTGAACTGTTATGCCAGTTACGAAAAATCCAAAAATAGCTTCAGGCGTAGTAAATAACTTTACTATATCAATGTAAAATATTTTACTATTGTTAAAAATTAAAGTACATAAGAAATGTTATTTAAACTCACACTCGGGGCTAAGTTTCTGCAGGCAGAGTGAGGTGACTGAGGGAGGGTGGCAGAGATCCAGAAGGTTCTGAACAATCTGGGATCGCTGGGGATGGGGATTGGATTGAGGGCCCTCAATCAGGGAGGACCTCAGGGGGAGGCGGGCCAGTCGCAAGTGTATGGGGCTGCCTTTGCCACGTGTGTGAGGGCGGTGAAGGCGGCCCTGAGGGGAGCAGGCTTGAGGGTGCTTGAGGGAGGAGACGAGGGGCAGGAATGACAGATCTGAGGGAGAAGGGGGCTGGACTGGTGGATGTGAGGGAGAAAGGGGCCCTCTGGGGAAGGTTTGGCCTGCCTCAGCTGAAGAAGAGATGGAGGATCTCTGAAAGACTCTGGAAAGCTGGTGTGTGAGGAGTTGCTGGAGCTGGTGTTGCAGCTAGCCTGGGGCCCAGGTGATCCCTTGAAACGTGAGGCGGGTGTGGGTGAGTAACAGGGAACACGCTGTGTGGTATCAAACTTGGGTTGAGAAAGGTGTGAACTTGCTTGAGTGTCCCCCTTGCAGTGTCTGTTTAACCCTTGACAGTTAGTGAAGAAATATCCTGGTTAAAAAAAAAACAAACAACACACAAAAAGTAGGAGCCTTCTGTTATCTAGGTTTGTGCAGACACTTTTGGTATGTTGCAGGTGTGTCACATTTATATACTTGTTTGTTTAATGTTTATGCAAAAGCAAAAAAACCCTGCTTCTTGTTTCTTACACAGGGGCTACTCAGGATCTTTATAAATGCAGCCATTGCGTTTCAGGAGACAAGAGTGTAAGAGTGCTGTAATGTTCCTACTTTGTCATGCAGCTTTTTTTTTTTTTTTTTTAATTTGGAACTGCAAAAAAAGCAAAGCTAAGTTATTGTGGTTGTGTGTGAGTAAATAGTTCTTTAGTCCTGGAAATCCTCACATCATTGAGTTCCCAGTTTCCAAATTTTGTGAGCTTCAGTTGCATACCTGCTTGTTCTGTGTGTGGGCTTTGCTTCATTCAAACTGCCTTGGTTACTACAACATTAAATATTGTTTATATGCTTATGAATGTATAAAATAATTGAAGAAACAGAAATATGACAGTGATGCATGGATGTATTTTTGAAATCATACACAAGCACAAGTAACCATCAATCTATCCATGCAACAGGTTTTAGATTTATTGAACCTACTTGCTGAAAATGTTAAATGTACTCATGTTATCACAAAAAAAAAGTGTATTTTAAATCACTGTGTTTGAGCTGACATAGCTGTGCTTGTTTTGTTAGCATTGTGGTCAAATGACCTCAGAAAATACACATTTTTTGAAGTATATTCCCTCTGTTGCTGAAGTCAAGGCTGTTACTTGAAGGGTAGGTGATAGAATACATTCAAAGGCATAAGTTATAAGTCAAACCCGTTCTTTCTCTAGAAAGCTTTGATTTATGAATGCCAAATTAACTTTTCCAAATTTGCTGGAAAATGAAATGTATTCACACTGTGCATTCCAGGTAAAATTTTGACGCAGTTTTAATCAATAACAATGTCTTCTAGGATGATGGGGACATAATTCAACAGATACATTTGAAGCAGCTGTCATTCTCCTGACTGATAGAGGAACCAGAAAAAAAAAGGTAAGAAAAACTTGTTCCTTTAATAGGAAAGTGTGTTTTAAATTCTTTTTTTTTTCTGCTAGCTTAATAATACAAAAATGCATGTTAGGAGTTTAGATGGAGAAGTATTAAACAGCTAAAAGAGATGAAGATTAAACTGTGTAACTGGTATTGGATAATATTAAAGAAAGTTAGTGTAACAGTTTATTAAAGTAGGAGTCTCCAGAGATATAAAAAGTGTGTTGTTTCTTCTCTTACTCATGTACAAAAAATAGTTCTACAGTCTGGGATAGATTTATTATTCTTCATTGATTGCCTCATTCTGTTGGAGGACATTTCTGGCAGTAAAGTAGTAGACCTGTCACATCTACTGTGATGTGTCAGAGATCTGTCTGGTCTATGGCTCTTTTTGAACTTTGCTGTTTCAGAAAAATGTAGCTGAGCATTATAGGCAGAGGTTTGACATTTCCAAGATGAAAATCAATCTTATTTTGTGTGGTGTTTCTCAAACTAGACTTGTGCTTTGATTGCACAAGTAGTGGTTTCACATGTTTGGGGGTACAACATGGACATGTAATAATTTGGGTAGCAGATTTGACAGCTGTTCTGGAATGAATATAAATTGAAGAAATGATGATATAAGAGGTATTCAAGGCAGATGGCAAAACAGACATTGAGCTGCTGTTGTCACAAATATGAACCCAAAGGCGTAAGCCTGTATTTCTTTTTAAAGTTGGAGACTAACAAGGTAAACCCAGCTGTGTCGAACTAGTATACCATATTTAGAGGCAAAGAAAAGGAGTAAGAAGTGTTCTAATCAATTACTAAAAGTATGACAAACATTGAAATGTCCTAAATGTATAGGAGGGGAGGTCAGATAAAGCACTGTTGTAACTGACAGACATTGTACTTTAAAAATAATATAAAAAACTGTCAAACAATTTATTTAATTGTAAAATTCATTGAAACAAAGGGAACCATTGTGTCAATACAGGTCCTTGTCAAGCTGACCAGTGTCTGTGCTTTTATTTATGCTTTATGGTATTTAGAGACAAGCCACAACCAGGGTAATTGTATGCTAATGGCTGTATCTAGAGACAACAGAAGTCTTGAGGAGAAGGGCAGCAAGGAGCTATAAACAGCCAGACAAACACAAGTAGCAAAATCCTAAGACAGTCATGATAGAACATTTTTATTTGGTTTACTACTTAGGGAACACGTTTGGAAATAATGAACAAAGTAGTGGTCTTGTTCTGTTATTAGTTGTCTTGAGGGAAATAGTTGTCAGAAAAATAAATAAGTAAAAAAATGTTTATGTACTTCATTTTTCCCTTCCACTAGAACGAAGCATGTAAATTCCAGAATCGTAACCCTTTTTGTTCTAGAGTGTGACTATGTGGAATGAAGAATTGCCTTTATATATACTGTGTTGATGCTTTCATCTCTCTTGATTTTGATGGAACTGTACCTTTGGTACTGATACATAGTATAATTAAAAGAATGTTAAGGTGGTCAAGTAGCATTAAAAAAGAAAGAACCATAGAAAAACCACAAAAAAGTAGCAGAGGCAGAGTGCAGATCTACTGTAATCAGTCACAGTTACAAGCAAGAATTGGGTGTTTGTTCTCCATTTGTAATAAATAAATGTCTGTATGAATGTAGCTCTGAAATGTGACACAGTATTCTAAATTTTTAAAGGTGTTTTTGTAATCTACCCTGAGTAAAGGCAATCATTTTTACAAAATGTTTCTTTCATGTCAAATGTCAAGACCATCCTGTAGACCTATTGCTGTATCACCTCTATCGATTTTACATGGAGAACCCTGTTTCTACCTGCCTGCATAGCTCACAAAGCTAGAGAGGTTTTCTTTTAATTTTTTTTAAATACCAGTTCATGATAACTGGTTATTCTAAAAGAAGCATATTTATTGAAATATGCTACATTGTGGAAATATAGAACATAATTAAGGTTTTCTTGTTTTGTGTTTCAAAAACCTTAGGAAGACATTTTGGTACTCTCTGTTGTACATTATCTGATGTTATTGTTGTTATAGCAGTACTTATTGAAATCAGGCATCTTCAGCCTGGTAGTTTTTCATTTTAGTCACTAGAATATTCACTAATTATCCACACAACCGATAATGTGTCAGCCACAGAATAGTGACTCCATTTCATTAAGGAGTTCAGCAATGCATGAATTATGTGTAATTAGAGGAGGAATGGTTTCATACCTTTAAGTTTCCAACAGTTGTTTCATTCAGGACAAGAGCAAAACTCCCTGGAGCACACAAATAATCTTAAGTTTAAATAAGATGATATCTAAGTTGTACTGATAATTTCTTGTTCCCATAGTTACTAATAATAATAAGTTGGTGAAAGCTGTATTTATTTAGCTATTTCCAAGCTAAAAGCTTGGAGAGCAAAAAATTCATTCCAGAGGAGACACCATTAACACAGATTGCCTTCAGACCATTAAGCCTCATCACTGAAATGTTTTAAACAAGTGTTTGTTTCTAAAAGCTGTGGAAGCTAAAGAATTAAAAGCCCCCTCAGTTTTAAAAGCATGTTTTCTGAGCCATAATTAAATGACACTTTGTCTTAATTTTGTGTCTCCAGTCATGCAGGAAATTAGAGGACTAGATTCTTCCTGCAGAACTTTGTTTTTTTCAAGCTTCAGGCTCAATTTGGCAGACTATATTGCTCAAATTAGCTCCTAAATAAATTATTTGTTTCTAAAGTACAACTAATATCAACTTGCATACAAATACTTAGAATATAAACATATTTCTCATTTGGTTATATA
Source organism: Syrrhaptes paradoxus (assembly GCA_013400615.1). Classification (NCBI taxonomy): domain Eukaryota; kingdom Metazoa; phylum Chordata; class Aves; order Pterocliformes; family Pteroclidae; genus Syrrhaptes; species Syrrhaptes paradoxus. Next base: position 29,413 of record VZTO01009857.1, read on the forward strand.
TAATTATATGATGGTTGCTCTTGTAAAGATGCATATTTAAACAGAAACAATCTATGTTACCGCTGTTTCTCAAACTGCAATGTGTCATTCTTAAGTATAATTTTGAATGGCCTTTCTTCTCTCCTGTTTTTTTGTAAGCTGCAAGCTTGATCTTGGTTTGGGCTAGAATGATCTCAAAAATAATTTAACTCTTTTCCATGTATGGTGGCAATTGGAAGTCTGGATGAAAATGGTGTCATTAAAATGTCTGATTTCTTTATGGTTATCTGATTGCTATGAAATGACATTTTCAACTGAGGCCTGCATACTGGTAGTACAAGAGAAGTTTTTACGGGATTCCAGCTTTGGAGGGAATCTTCTGCTACTCTGCAGGGTTACCTGCTGGACCAGCCCAAAGTCAGATTGGGTGAAGGAGTCACCTTCAGCACAGAAGTTGACTGAAATAAGGCATGAAGTGGTCTGTCAAACTTGAGAGATCATTGCTGTCTGTTGGACCCCTAGTCCTATGCCTTGGGCCAAAATACTGCCTGTGGAAATCATAAATTGGCAAATGTTAAAGTAATTTTGCAGTGCTAGCCTTCAGATGTTGCAAGAGAAACATCAGGATTATGAATAATCACATGTCTTGTGTGTCATGTGGTGCTTCTACTTTTCTCGTTTTTTTGTGACACTGAAAAAAGTGATCAGGGATGCTCTGGTTGCATGTAAACATAATACACGTGAGGTGCTGTGTAGTACTGTGCTGACACCCCAAGGTCAGACAGAGCTTTGAAGGGATCTGCCTGTCCTCCTTAAATTGGGTTTCTCAAAGATGACTAAAATGCTTTAAGCACTAAATAAAGCCAGATATAAATAAAAACTTGAATGCTTAGCTTTTCTTGATGAACAACAGAATGTTCTTTTTTTTACTTGCATTTGCATTCCACACCAATCCAATGAACCATTTGTAGAATCACAGGAAAACTATGCAGGTTGCTGCTGCAGTTCATGCTGTAAAGCCTCTGCTGAAATTGCTACATCATAATCAGCCATCTCAGAAGAGGCTGCCATTAAGATGATGTGTTTAACAGGTAGATAAATCAATGTACAAACCTGTTCCACATCTTCTGTTCATTGATACCAAAGCTAAAATTGATACCAAAAGCTGACTCCAGCTTTTGCATTAATAAATTAATTGGAATATTCTGAACATAGTTCATCTTAATTTGTTCTGAAATTTCTTTTTAACATTATGGGTTATTTGAGAGATTGTTTGCGTGATGTGGAACCTAATGTTTGCCACATTTTGACATTGTGATCAGAGCTCTTAGTTTTCCAGTATGTCTGTGTGGCAGAGATGGAAACGAGGTGCTGGTCTCATACCAGGAACCAGTTGTGGTTGGATTGGATGGACTCTCTCTCAGTCATGGACACTTTTGTCTGTGTGCTGAACCTGTGGTCCCCAGACCCTTACCTGGGATAAGAAAAGAAAACATAGGGGAGGCAGTTGTTTTGTCTGTTTGGTTTGAGTTGGTTGCTTTACGTTACTTAATTAGCGGGATTTTTTCATTGACTCAGTGTTTGAATTTATTCAATTGAGTATGAAATGTTAAAGTTTCAGGACAGCTGTCCTTGTCCTGCATGTTTCTTTAACTAGTAGAGTATAATTATTTTAAGTTGGAAGGTACTACTAGCCGTAAATGAGAGGACTTTGACATCAGGGCAGGCTTTAAGGCCAACTGGCATGAAGTGCTATGTATTCATGATGAATGGGGGGAGGAATAGAATTGTTGAGCAGTGAGCTGGCTGAGGAATAGAAGCCTCCACCCAACACAGTAGCTTGAGAAGAGCAACTTCTGTATTAATAACAACACAGCGTTCCTTTGATGGTTGATAGCTGGTGGGATCTGGGATGTTATTAGGCTGTGGATTTAAGAGGATAATCAGAAACATGAGATGAGGAAGAATCTGGCAGAGAGACATGATGAAGTTGGTTGAACTCCTTGAGAGTTCTTGAGTACCTTGTTGAGGAAACAGCCCTGGAAAATAATAGGAAGGAAATGAATGTTCTGTTATTTGCTTCTTGTTCAGTGGAACAGCATTTCTGTGCCTTCATGGACTGTAAGCAGGCTGATGTCTGAGGGATTTGTTAATCATCAAGTTTCTTCCTTGGGATGTGCCTTAAATTGGCTTATTGGTTAGTGTAGCACTTAGCTTGAAGGTAAGCTTTCTAGTTGAGTTGTCTTTTATCTGATAAAATAGGCTTTCCAGTTGAATGCCATCAGTGTGCATTTGCTCTTTTCTAGTTTCTCACTCATGTTTGTGAAGTACAGGATATACACTAAAAATTACATCTATGCAGCTTTTCTCTCCCCTCCCAGATGTGCCTTTAATCACTATTTAAGGTCTAACCACTTTCATCTTTGATAAAATGGCATTAATTACTCACATTCATATATTCACTTTGTTAATGAAACAGAATCTGTTTTCTTCATGTTATTGCAAAGCATACCGAAATACCTGGTTTGTGTATTTTTGCCATTATGCCAGCTCTTTCAAAACACAGGCTTAAGCAGCAGAGGTGTTCTTCAGTCATTATGAGTATATGTATAACTTGAGGATTGCAAATAGAAGATGTTTTCACAACATGCACTGACGTAGATTTGCTGGCAGGAGTCTGTAGAGCAGGCCAGTTGTTTGTTTGGGGATGACACTGTTATCCTTTTAAGTTCAGCTAGGAGAATGCTATTGTGGGTGTGTGGGCTAGCAAGGTCCCCCACTGCTCTGCCAGGACATTTGCTAGCTGTTGCAAACAGGTTGGAGTGTTCTCCCCAACTGCTGCCAGCCAGTTCCAGTTTTCTTTCATTTGTTCAGAAGAGTGTTTCTGACATCTTAATCCTCCTAGATTTGTGTCCATGGAATGGTTTTGTAGCCACTCACATTTCCAGAACAAAATATTAGAGCTAGGGAGGAAGAGAGTGTATTCTGTTTCCCTCAACAATGTTTCAGAACAGAAGGGGTTGATCATTATGAGCATCCCAAAGCTTCACTGTGTTGTTGGTGTGTTCTTGGTGAAAATTTCAGTGGAGCTATAGAATGTGGAAACTGTGTGCATCTATAGCAGTGCTTCTGTGGTAATGATGACTTTGATTTTCACATCTGAAAATGACTTTTTTCTAAAAAAAACCAAAATAAACTGTTTCAGAAATGAAATTAATAGTAGAATCCTGAAATTTTTTTTATGTTTCTTTAAGGAAAGAAGACACCCACCTTTTGGTGATCAGGTCTGTCTTAATCACCTCTTAATTTTGCTTGAGTTTTCTTTAATCTGGGGTTCAGTCTTGCCAGGGAATGGCAGGTGAGTCAAAGTTTCAGACATCGTCAAGCATTCAGTATGGCACAATGCAATAGTTTATGCTTAAAATAAGCCTTCAGGTGGATATCTTTCTTTTAAAGTTCCTTCCAGCTCCATCTCTCTCTCACATTGTTTCCTTTCTTTTTTTGGATGTCCCCAGTTGTATGAGCAGCGTTTGTAATTTGCTTGATGTTGAAGGGAGGGGGTGTGTGTCCTTCCTGCATGTGATGCATATAGAGTATTGACAGTATCATTACAGACTGGTTGCATGGACTAGTAGATACAATTTTCCACGTCCTTTTATAACTGAACAGGCTTGTATAATAAAATCTTATTTTAAAAAATCCTGTATGTAATGCCTGTAACAAGCATCTTTGATTCCTTCAGGATTACAAGGACATGAGATGGAAGTATTAAGTCAGTGTCCCTCCAGTCTTGCTAAAATTGGATGCACAGTTTGTGTGTTCTGCAATTCAAAAATCTGTTAAATTTTGGTTATTTTTGATTAATAACTTGGCAATCACTTCCCTTTTGAGGATTTATTTTAAACAAATCTTTTCCACCTTTTTGCTGTGTTTTGTAATATCTCAGTCTTACAAATATATTTTAAAAATTTATCTTTTTCTGCTTTGGTAGCTAGAAGCTGTTCCATTTATAGAATCTGATCTCTAATCACACCCAGCGTCAGTTCAGATAATGCATAGGTACTGCAAAATATTCATTCCTGTGATTAGTCACTTACTCATTTAAAAACTGCAAGGTTGATCCTACAAGGTTGAAGGCTTCATGGAAGCCACACTGAGGCCCTTGCTCCACAGTAGTTTTCTGTAGTTGCCTAAAATGTGCTTTGTAGGAGCATTGCCATTCCAGTGATAGTGAGGGATTGTCACCTTGGACTTATTTCTGATGTTTTTCAGTGACAGCTATAGTTCAGTGCAGAGATGGTTTCTTTCAAAATATTCCCTCAGCTGTGTGCCATAGGGTATTTCTGAGCTGATGGACAAAAGGTTGTGAGTGCCGTGTCTGTACTCGGTTAGGAACAATACCTAATGGTACAAGCACGTGGAAGACTGCTGCATGCTGGGCTAGCCCAACATACTCTGTTGACCTCATGGCTATAGGAGGTACAGGAAAATAAATTATTTTTCTTGTGAGGAAATAGATGTATGAAATCTGTGTTTGAAAGTCAGAATTTTGTGAATAAAATGTCTTAAATTGTGCAGACATATATCATACCCAAAGCAAATTTGCCGGCAAGTCTAGTGAAAAAGATGGATGAAGCCTAACCATTAGGGTAGTGAAGCTGTTGGGTGAACCTGGCATTTTCTTCATTAGAGTGTCTTGCAGTAGAGAGTCTGAACTAGTCCACACAGTATGAACTCTGACTCCCTGTTCTGGTATCTCGGAGAAAAACTTAAGAATTAATTTAGTCCTGGCTTTTATAAAGGACAAACAAGAAAAGGAACTTTTTCAATGCCTGTGATGTGATGTGATGTGAAATTTTCTGCATCTCCTCAGCCTTAGCTTGCTGTTTACTGATTTTCACATCTGTGGTATCAGAACTGGAGAAAGGCACTTCATCCTTGGTATTTGTGTTGCATTGTATGCCCTGACAATAAACTGTCTGCATTTGATTTAATTTTTTCTCCTTATTTGTGATCTGATATGTGACTATGTGTGAAACTGTTGGCATACAATGTCTGCAGTAGGGTAGCCAGCCCCCTCTCCAGATTTCTCCAATGTAGGCAAAGTTCCATACCCTAAGAAGTAAAAGTTATAAATAGCAGGCTAAATCTTAACAGGTACTGAACCTGTACAACTCCCAGCTGATCCTTGTGATCAGGCTACTGGAAATACTGCATTTGTGAACAAGCATTTACTTTAGTTTCTGATGCAATCAACTCATTGTGCCTAACAAAGCTATGTTTTTAGAAGCATGATTTCACAAGGGCTCTAATTACTATGTGCTGTATGATGAGCAAGAGGGATATTAGATGTGATGCTTAAACCACTTATTTATAAATTATTGTTATCTATTTAAAATCAGTGTTTTAAGATAACTGATTGCCAGTATATTCAATGGTAATATGTTGCTTGAGCAGTAATAACAGTCATCCATTTTTTTCACTAAGTCTGTAATTCATTTTTTTCCATTTGGTTGATTTGCTTGGTATGT